>OY856186.1:66976253-67063192 GCA_963693315.1 Diogma glabrata
GGCACAAACATTTTTCCGAAGCCCATTGCAATAGTAGATTTTTATATGAAATCTACTTAAAAAATAAAGGTTCAGCGATATGTAATGATACATAATCTGAAAATATTTGCATGTAGATATCGAAATAAAATTTTCTGAATTTTGGAGTAAATGGTTATCTATGATGATTTGCTAATAGAGCGATACAGCAAACCAGTTCAATTTACGGAAATCTTTTTTATTAGTAACTAGACCAAGGTAGGCAAATGTAAAATCTGACAAATGATCAAAGGCAAACCAAAACATGTAGCGGATAAAGTTTAAGCTGAATCGAACAACGGGTCTAGAAATAACAGCAAATTATTAGATATGCTGTCATTCCTAGACCCGTTGAGTAAGTCGATTAAGCTGTTAAAACAAAGATGATTGTGAAAAAAGTCTAATATCACTTAAAAAGGAGCTAGGCAAAGGACTAATGCATTGATACCCAAGTAGCAAAATTGGTATTGCTTTGGGATGTCATTTCTTAATTCCAACTTAATTCATTCGTTTTTTGGTATTTTAAATTTTTATTTCTTTAATGCTTCTTAAATCGTTCTTAAAATGGTAGTTTCATCTTGGTTTTAAATCGGTATGTAAGATCTCACTTAAAGTATTCTTAAAGACTTCTTAATTTGGTATGCATATCAACATCTTAAATCGGAATGTATGAGCACGCATAAAGAATTCTTAAAGGCTTCTTAATTTGGTATGTATATTAGAAGTTTTAAATCAGCATGATGTGCCTTCTTTAATACGTCGATTGGTCGTCGATTATGTCACATACCATAAGTTTGTAGTGATGTACACTGAAAAAATATGTTGGTAAATTCTACAATATTAGTTAAACCAAATCAATTTTGTAGCATCATATACAATTTAGTACGATTGACAAAAAGTTTTACCGTTAGACAAATGCTTTGTATGTTGTTCTTAATTTTAGATCATGCTACAAAATTAATTTGATTGAACTAACTTATTGTAGATTACACCACCTTTTTTTTCCAGTGTACATGTTCAAAACTAATCATACCCAAAATAGTATGTATTCGTTCTTGGTTTTTCTCCCGAATTAAGAAGGAATAACAACTTTTTTGGTATTGTGCCATACTAAATTAAGAAGATATTTGAACTTAATTTGAGAATTTTCCTTCTACTTGAGCAAGAACAAAATTCCGCCATATTTTCACACAGCAATTTTTAAAAATTAATTTGAAAAAATTTCCGTTAAAATAAAAACATCAAATATTGCTCGAATTTTTTATTTTATACTTATATTTAGATAGCTAACAACGATGTGAGCATAAATATGTCGGGGTTTGATCTACAAATAATTTAAAATATAATTTAGGGCGCATTGAATTTTGGCATATTTTCAACAATTGTAATAAATAAGAGAAATCGTGGAGGCGCATGAGTTTTAAAGAAGCTAGAAGTTCCAACTTCACCATAAAACTCGTTTCGTTTGCAAATATCGGTTTAATATTTTCTTAAAACTGATTTTAAACCTTACATATAATTTTTCTTTATACATATATCAATTCTTTCATTAAATTTTAAAACAGCATAACATGTCATATTTTTTTGTTTCATTTCAACATTGTCTATTACTTTAATTTAAATCAATTTAATAAAGATAAAGAGAGATAGAAAATTCTGCGTCACTCTTTAAATTTGATAGTATATAACAAAAAAATGACATACCGATTTAAGAAAGAGTTAAGCTGGAGTTAAGAAGGAGTTGAAAAATAACATACCTATTTAAGAAGCAAATAAGATAAAAATACGCTTCTTAATTCGTTCTATCGGACCGCCCACCTGGGCCTTTTTGTACTTAATTCAAACTTAAATCCTTCTTTAAGAAGGCGCGTTGCTTTGTTTAAGTCTTCTTAAATCTTTCTTTAAGTACTGACAATCACTATTTTTGCTACTTGGGTACTCTACCTACCTGGTAAAAGGTTGCGTTGGAATTGATTATGGATCAAAACTCTGATCTCAATTCTATTACGAATAAAGTGTCCCGAAAAATGCAGGTTTTTTAATAAATGAATCTAAGAAACCATAATAAAGGGGATCAGAGCTGGTGTACAGAAAGAGCATTTGACATCTATAAGCAAAATAATCTAATGAAAAAACATAATAAAACCGATTTTTAAAGTCGTTGCGAAAACTTAAACGGATGTTTGCTGAATTGAGGAGATTACTTCTGAAACAAAAGCATAACTAATAGATAGAAACCAAGATTATATTAAGTAGTCTTTGTACTGGTCTCACGAGTATGTCACGCATCTTTGCTGTTACAAGGGTTGGGCTTTTCACAAATAAATATGCGCAAGCGGTTTAGATGTATAGTTACTGATCCCAAATAGGATATGAGCATACTAATTGTCCAAACAAAGCTCTTTTTCCGGAATGTGCAATATGTGGGGCAAAAAACAAACCACACGCTCACATGGTAGGTGCACCTCAAGCAGCTTCAAACACAAAATTGAGCCAAAGCGTGAGTCTGAAACTGAAGTTTGCGCACCCACATTTATAACACTCAATACCAGCCTCGCATCAAATAGCTAGTTGTATCCACAATTTCTTTATTTATTCATTGAAATATGCCTTCGATATGGGCTATCTAGGTATATTTTAATAATTTTTGTTTTTAATGCAAATTGATTTTTTTTTCACAATACAATTATTGAAGCGATGACATGTCCGAATTTCACGAACAGAACTGTTATGCTAGCGTCTCTCGTGATGAGAACAACAATTATTTACCCCTGATTGAATATTACAAGTGAAATCTAAGTGCATTTTTAAAAAATTATTAAAATTAATAAATAATAAAATTTGCTGGTCAAATTTTTTTAGACTTTAAATAACATACTGAACTGTAGAAATCTAATCGAACAATTAAGTTTAGTGTGAAAATAATTAATAAAAACAATAAATTATTAGTGATTGACATAGCTAGTTTGTGCGCATAGAGATCTGAGTTGATTTATTTTTCAATTATTTTTGCGTATATAGTTAGTAAGAAAAGCAGGGAAGTAAAACAATTGTAAAGTGTTCTAATGATAAACCTCAGTCATGCCGGATTGCGAAAAATGTAAAAAGGGTGTAGACTCTAGGGAGAGATTAGCAATACGATGCTTTGGTAAATGTAAGGGTGTTTATCATTTGGAGTGTGTTGATCCGAACCATGAAAAATGGTCAAAACTTCTTAAAGAGTGTGCATTTACTAAATTTGTTTGTCTGGAATGTCAAACATATGAGGAGTATATTTTATATGAAGAAATAAAAAAATTAAGCTCTAAAGTGGATGAATTGAAACGAACTGTTGGAGACTGCAACTTTAATATAAATAAAACACTAACAGAAATGAAAACAGAAGTTGTTGAGTATAAAGAACAAACTGTCAAGCCAACATATGCTGAAGCACTAAAAATCAACCCAAATAAAGTAGTTTTAATTCAACCAAAGGTGAAACAGGATAGTAAAAAAACTAAGGAAGATATTACAGCACATATTGATCCGACAGAAATACCGGTAATGGGTTGCAGAAATGCCCTAAAAGGAGGAATGATTCTACATTGTGACACAGAGGAAGCAAAAAATCAAATTAAAAATGTAGCAATTGAAAAACTAGGTGAAAATTACGAGATAAAAATACCAGCCGAACTTAATCCAAGAGTTAAAATATTAAGGATGTCAGAAATCGTATCAGATGAAGAAGTTGTTTCATCACTAAAGAAGCAAAATGAATTTTTAAGAGACAGAAATATTAAAGTCATAGCAGTTATGAAACGTAAAAATGGTTTTGAATGTGATACAATTATTGAAATTGACGCTGCAACTTATAAACAAATAATGGAGGCTGAGAAGCTTAATGTAAAATTTGATAGATGTAGAGTTGTACATAGTGTTGGGATTACTAGATGCTACAAATGTAATGGTTTCTCGCGTAAATCTACTGATTGTAAACATAGCACCAGCTGCCCAAAGTGTGCTGGAGAACACAAATTTAAAGAATGTACAAGCGAAGAAGTAAAATGTATAAACTGCAAAAAAATGAATGAAAACCTTAACTTAAATCTGAATATAGATCATACATCATGGGACAAGGAATGTTTAGATTATCAACGAAAAATTAAAGCTTTGAAAAACAAAATAAATTATGATTAGCAATTAACTGAATATAGCATTTTTTACAGCAATATCCAAAGCTTACCATCTAATTATCTAGAACTCAAACAAAAATGTAACGATATAAAACCTTCAATTATATTATTATCTGAAACTAGAACATTAGAAGAAATGTATGATGCAGAATTTTATATTGAAAATTACAATTTAATTCGTTGTGATTCTGATAGCAGATATACTGGAGGAGTGGCAATTTATATTAAATGTGATATTAAGTATAAAGTTAATTCCAACTGTATGATAAATCGAATCTGGTATCTTGCAATCCAAATCACTAGAGGTTTTACAACTGGTGTTTATGGAGTGTTATATAAATCATTCCAAATATCAAATGCTTTATTTCTTACTAGTCTTGATGAATGGCTAGAAGAAGTTATAAAATTGAATAAAAATAATATAATATTTGGTGATTTTAATATTAATTTAAAAGAAAATAGTTACTACAGTGGTAAATTGAAAGACCTCATTAAAGCAAACAATTTAAACCAGATTGTGACACAATACACCAGCGTGACACAATATAGTAAAAGTCTTATTGATTTATTATTAACAAATTGTGAGAAAGTAGAGTGTAAAGTAATACAAAATGAAAAAATCAGTGATCACTTTATGATTTGTGCTAAATTTAATAATGTAAACTTTAAACGAAATTTAAAAAATCCTTGTGAAATAGTTTCGTAGTGAAATATTCTAGTGAAAAATTAAAACTGTGTTTAAATGAAATTTCTTACAACGATTCAAATGAACTTAATGTCAAAGCAGATGATCTAATTGTAAACCTTCAAAGCTGTGTATGATTAAAAAAAAAACATTTGTAAATAGTTTTAATAACCCATGGTATTCAAATGAACTACGTGAACTAAAACACATACGTGACCATAGTTACAATTTAGCAATATATACTGAAACATCAGAAAATTGGAAACAATATACATGAACCGCAATGTTTACAAACAAACATTAAGGACCAAGAACTTTCAATATATACATAATAAAATAGTAAACAACAAAAATAACCCAAAAGGATTGTGGAAGGTGATAAAATCTCTTTATAAAACGAATGGAAAGAAAATATTAAATATTGAAATAGACAATAATATTGTCAGTAATAAAAAAGATCTAGCTGAAAAAATCAATCATATCTTTGTTGAAAGTATTGTAAAAATTCACAGTAATATTCCTACCGCAAATATGTCATATATTGATGGTTCGTCAATGGTAACAGATCGCATGCTCCAATTTCAAGAAATTGACAAAGATATGGTTATAAAAACGATCAGGAGTATGAAGTCAAATTTTGAGGTTGATAGCATCAATAAAAATGTTTTACTGGACGCAACAGAAAATGAGCAATTCTTGAAAAGGTTCGTAGATCTTATAAATTCATCGCTTACAGTAGGTAAAGTACCTGAAAATTGGAAAATATCGACTGTAGTTCCTGTTCCTAAAGTGTCTACACCTAACAAACCTGAAGATCTAAGACCTATAAACATGTTACCTCCATATGAAGGTGTCCTGGAAAGAATAGTACAGCAGCAAATTTCGGCTTTTATAGAAAAAGTGAAAATTCTGGTTGAACAACAATCAGGATTTAGAGAAAAACATTCATGTGAGACTGCCCTTAATCTACTTTTGATAAACTGGAAATCAGAAATAGAGGAAGATAAAGTCATAGTAGTAGTATTCTTGGATTTCAGAAGAGCATTCGAGACCATCGACCGAAAAGTGTTACTAAGTAAATTATCAAACTACGGGATTGGTGGAGTGGTTTTAAAATGGTTTGAAGATTATCTCTATAACAGAAAACAAAGAGTCAAAATAGATGAGTATATATCTAATCTAATAACTAACGAATTGGGGAGTTCCTCAAGGCTCAGTGTTAGGACCATTACTTTTTGCTATTTATATTAATGATATAGCAAATGTAATAGAAGATTGTGTAGTGAATATGTTTGCAGATGATACCCTAATTGCAGTAGCTGCTATCACACTCGAAGAAGCAGTAGTGAAAATTAACGCAGATTTAGGCCGACTTAGTGATTGGCTTAAGTACAATAAGCTGGCATTAAATGTTTCAAAAACGAAATGCATGGTAATAACACTAAATCGAAATAATGATCTCAATCAAGATATTTTGATTGATGGTAACAAAATTGAAAGAGTGTATTCCTACAAATATTTAAGTATCTACATAGAATACTAATATCAAATAGAGATGTCCACAATCACAGTACAAGGAGTACACATTATGGTCTACCGCTGTACAAAAAAACATTCAGTCAGAGATCACTGATCTACAAAGGAATAAAAGAATATAGCACGATGCAAAACTACTATAAAAACTGTGACCTAAAAACTATACCAAAAACGGAGTTCCTTAAACTATTAAGTTATTACATAAAGGACAAAATTGCAATTTAAAACTGGTTAATTAAAACAATTAAAACTATTATTAAAATTTTCTTACACTTATTAATTAAATACTAAAAATTAAAAAGAAAATTTAAAAATAATTTATATAAAGTTATGTAAAAATGTCAAATTTGATAAATAAAAATCTATCTTATCTTATCTTATTTTAATATCAATTTCACCCACCGAGAACTCCTTTCTCGTAATCTAAAACCTTGTTTTAAACGCGACTTCGAATCGGTTATGATCGTCATACTAAAAGCTTGTTGGGACGCTATGCTACCTAAATCTAAATGCCTACAAACAAATGGCTTATGACAAATGGCTGGTGGACCTGTGATCTAAATCATCTAAAAGGTTAGGTAAACTGGCTAATATGTTTCGTATCATCTCCTTGAATGGAAACAACATGCCCCAATGGAACACCTTGAGCAAAAAATTTACTTGATACCTTATTACCGGATGAGACTTTCACGAGCCCGAAAAAACCAGAAGGGTAGCTACATCATGATTTTCGTGATGATTTGAACTTCACAGCCAATAAAATAAAGGGGACTGTGATGAGTGCAAAACATGGCAAGGCTTCTGGTACTGATGAAATCGAAGCAAAAGTTGAACAACAGAAATTTTCCACTACAAGACCACCTACTATTAAAATAAACCCAGTATTAAGGAGTTATTCTGGTCTGGAAATATGAAAAAATTAATTTTATTTTTATGTCTTTAAAGTTTAGACCTTTAAGAATATGTCTTCCAAGAATTTTTCAAAATTAGAATTATTTACGGAGTTACAGCGTCTTTTGTGATGCGGCAACTAATCCGGTTGGTCGGAACGAATCGAATCGAAAGTAAAAAAGTCCAAGCGGCACGTATATCCGCTAGAAATAGGTAGATTTCGAGATCAGACAGTTTTGTGTACCAGTAGAATCTGATGTATCAGATTAGTTTCAACAAAACAAACTAATTTCAAACAGATATCAAACAAATTAAAAAAAAAAAATTAGCTACCTACAAGCAAAATTATATCTATCCAATTTTGCAACAAACAAATATCAAATCTACCACAGAACATGTGTGTGACAATTTATGACACAAACCTACTCTATATCATATGTCGTGCAATTACTGCAAAATATCAAAATAGTTTATTTCTAAGAAAAAAAAATTAATTTCTTCTATTCAAATCTTTTATTTTTTTGACTGTTATAAGGTTGAAATTGAGTGTTATAAGGTTTTTGGAAATTGTAGTTGGGGATTGTTGCAAACTTTTTTGTTGAATCCAACAAGTCAAAAACCTCTAACTGCAGAGGTTTATATTTATAAGAAACGGATTAAAATGTTTCCACAAATTCTAAATTTATGAAGATTTTAAAAATATTAATATCCAAACGGCCGTTATAACGGATTAAAAAAAACACTTTTTTTTCTAGTATAAAGCCTATAGTTCCTTAACCATGTGTCAGATTTTTCTGATTTACGAACTTGTCTAAGATATTAATAAATCACACATTTTTAAGAAAGGTTTTTTGATCTGGCTCCACAAATGCAACCGTGAGAGCGCCGGTTGATTTAAACGCATTTTGTGTTTTACAAGCTTTTTTGTTGGAGCCGCTCACACAGAAACCTCCAACTGCAGAGGTCTTTTTTTTAAAAAAACTGATTAAAAAGGTTTGAAAGATTCTAAATTTATAAAGTTTTTAAAAATATTAGAATCAAAACGGCCGTTATAACGGATCTAAAAAACCGAGTTTTTTTCTAGTATAAAGCTTCTAGTTTCTTAACCATGTGTTGGATTGGGCTGATTTACGAACTTGTCCAAGATATTAACAAAACGCACATTTTTAAAAAAGGTTTTTTGATCTGGCCTTATAAATGCGACCGTGAGAGTGCCGGTTGTTTCAAAAAAATATTTTTTTTTGCAAACTTTTTTGTTGGAGCCGCTCACTCAGGAACCTCTAACTGCAGAGGTCTATTTTTAAAACAAATTGATAAAAAAGATTTCAAAGATTCTAAATTTGTTAAATTTTTTGAAATATTAGTATCCAAACGGCCGTTATAACGGTTTTTAAAAATCAATTTTTTTCAGAAAAAAGCCTCTAGTTTCTTAACCACGTGTCGGATTTTGCTGATTCACGAACCTGTCCAAGATATTAATAGAACACACAAGTACAGAAAATTTTTTGATCTACCTCAACAAATGCGACCGTGAGAGTGCCGGTCGTTTTCGTTATATCTCATATCGTTTATATATATATATATATATATATATATATATATATATATATATATATATATATATATATATATATATATATATATATATATATATATATATATATATATATATATATATATATATTTATATATATATATATAAATTTTTTTTTTTTGTTTTTTCGTCTCTGCTTTTCATATATAATCGTTTGGCACAAAACTTTTTCCGAAATTCCGAGATGAAGCCCATTGCAATAGGTAGATTTTTATATGAAATCTACCTAAAAACAGAAGTAAAAAAATGCTTTTTCATATCGTCGCCATTTTGAGAATTTTGTTTTTTTTTGTAGGACTGAACAATAACGATATCTTTGCTAATGAAAAACATTTAAAATAAATCTTTTTCCAGAACTCTAGAAGGGCTGAAGCCAGAACGCGCCCTATTTTTGGTAGCGGTTTTGTTTTACGGGTAACTTTTTTTGTTGATTTTATTTTACTCTGGAAATATCAATTAACATTCTGTAAAAAGCTGGATATCAAAAATATTCTTCTATTTGTTTTATCTTGGTATAAAAATGCCTTAAATTTACGTTTAAAGGCCAGAACACCCCTTAAAATGGTTAGCGTGACCAGATATTTTTGAGTCGACTTTGACAAGAGGCTCGGAGTGTCAAGTCACGTTACCGAATATGCGACAAATACAAATCTCTCTTTCACAGCTTTTTAATTTTATAATATGAAAGATAAGATCTTGACAGAAACTCGCTACAATTCATATTATGAATTGTAGTGGAATTGATTCGGATGTCCTGTTTGGCTAGTCTCTAGTTTGTCAACTAGACATGGCAAATTTAGAGAGTGCTTAAGACATGTTAAAGTAATAGACGATAGAAAAAGCTATACATGTGATGTGGCTGAAACTGCATTGAACTTCTTCTTAGATTGTACCTTAATGAAATTGACACCCGAACATTAGATACACTAATTATATTCTACTGTCACATATCTGTAAAACACATATCTACATGACATAAAATGGCCAACTGTCAAACAAAACGCAAAGTCTTTGGTATAAATAATCGATGAACTGTAAGTCTCAAGGTCCTCCAATAAAAAAAAATTATAATCGATGTCGATAAGTGAGGTTCTTGGTTTAAATGGGTCTCGGCACTAGCTATTGGTTTTCCACAGATATTTTTGACATTAATATATATAAACCAAAAGTTTTTTGATAAGTCAAATTAGAAATTTTTGAATATACGTAAAGCATTTGGATTTTTTATAAAAACAAACGAGAAACCTGACCTAGACAATCTGTTATTGATGATGAAAAAAAATTTTTACTAAAAAATTCTAATCACAAAGAAAATAATTTAACACAAAAAAAATTTCACAAAAATAAATCAAAAATCAAAAGAAACATAATAAGAAAGTTTATCCACCGTATGAATCTTCCACAGAAACAAATATATCCATAATAATTTTAGCTCCTCAAGCTGTATCGTGCTGTTGTTGTTCATTTCCAACATGTAAACCAAATCACAAACGAAAAGAAACTAGCAAATGGGTCAGAACTATCCATCATTCTATCTTTTTTCAAACAATCCCACCCACATCGTTCGTAAAGTTTACGATTCTCAGATAACATTTCATAAACTGTACCCAAATCTTGAAAGTTAGTCAATGCATCTGTATCATTTGTATTTTAGCTAAACGTCGATATTGCAATTTCAACTTTCCCTGTCTGCTTAATATAAATTGCAAATCAACCATTACCATATATTATTCCAACAATTCTATTGTTTAAAAAAAACTTAAACTAACGTATTATACCTACATTTAATATTATAACCAGATTAATTTTTTTTGAGCTATCCGGCGTAAATTATCGTATAATTTTCTATTAAAAGTTCAAGTTTCGTTACAAGACGCCGAACTAAAGAGACCCTTTAGATTATAATAGTTTTGGTGTTTCGTTGCTCCAATACGTTACACGGCGCTTAGAAACGAAGGACCGTTAGCTTTTATAGTCTTAATAGTAATTACCGTAATATTACGGTAAATTGTGTAATTAATGATGAGTCATATTTTTTTGGCGCAAAAATTTCTGGCACAATTTATTTTAGATAAAACCAGTTTTGGTGAAATTTTTAAATTTGCAGTAGAACAATGTCTTTGGAGTTTAAGACTTGAAGTCTGGCGCTCGGGAGCGTTCTCCAAGAAAACGTCATTAGTTCTAGTAATTTATTTTTAGTTTAGTTTTAGGTAGAGCAACCATGTCTGGGTCAGTAGAGTTTGGTTTTATTCCATATCGTGACAGTCATGGTTGTTTCTTTTTAATTGGGGGAGAAACCGTTCTGTAGAATCTGGTCGTTAGGGGCTTATCTATTCGGTTCTCACATTCATTCTTGGGGAGTGCTCGCGAGCGGAAGGATTCAAGAATAGAATTAGATGACATTGGACATTTGTATCATATTTTGGTTGTTTTTTTGTCAACAAACAAATCTTGACTTGGAAATCTCTTATCTGTATTAAATAAAAAATAAATAAATAAAAACAATAATTTTTGAAAGTTAAATAAATAAAATTTATTAAATAGAATATATTTTTATAAATAATTTTAGGAATAAATAATTTAAACAAAAATTTCTTGGTTAAATTTTCTTAAATAAATACATAATTTTTAAAGATGTAACTAAACAAATTTTTTTAAATAGTATATATTTTTTTTTCAAAATAAATAGGTTTAAATAATTTTAGGAATAAGTGATTTAACTAAAAAATTTTTTATTAAATTTTCTTAAATTTTTGAAGGTCTAATAGACAAATTTTCTAAAAATATTAGGAAAAAGTTAATTAACCAAAAATTTCTTTATTGAATTTTCTTAAGTTTTTGAAGGTCTAATAGGCAAATTTTCTAAAACTATTAGGAATAAGTTAATTAAACAAAAAATTTCTTTATAAAAAAAAAATATTTTTATTTTTTTTTCTTTAAAATAAATAACTATAATAACCCAATAATTAACAATGGTTAAACAAATAAATATTTTTATTTTTTATAAATACAAAAAAATAATAATTAAATATTTGAATTAGGGTTGTTACAGTAATTTTAATAATATTTAATATATGTGTAGCCATATTTTTTTTGTATATCAGGTTTTCTTTTTCTGGTTCCTTTTGACGTGACTTCGGTTTATTTTTCTCTTATACGGTCATTCAATAGTAAATATTTTATATAATCGAAACAATTTTTGTAGCGAGTCATAATTGGCGATTTTCATAATCCTTTTTTCTAGGATAAACAACGGATAGGGACGTTAGTTCTATCATCACTATCCTAGTTTCTCCTAGTTTTGTAACGGTGGACTATTTACAAATTTTACTCTGAAAATAATAGTTTTCAAACTCAATTATAATTTTATTAATTTTCTTAAATTGCAGTAAACGTAGCTACATTTTTCTATACTACTGTTGACGGTTTAGCTACGTCACTTAATAAACATGTTTATATAAATGATTTTTTTTTTACTTGGAAAAAGGGGAATTGTTTATTATTGCTGGAAGGGGAAACAGAAGATCGATGATACGATATAAAAGTTCGAATTGCTTAAAACAATTAGAAATCGTTATAATTTGGAAATTGAATAAAAAACAATATGTTGTTATAAAGAATAAATTTATTTAAATGTATGTTAAAATTTAATTTAATTTATTTTTATAATAATTGTTTAAGTTTTTTTTTAAAGATTAGTATAATTTTGAAAATCAAATGATTAAAATCAAAAGTTAGTAAAATTTTGTAAACTAAGATAAAATTGTGATGTGGTTGAAAACAAAGTTAATAAAATTTTTTACATAAATAAATTCAAAAGCTAAGAATAAAAATTTTATTTGTATTTTATCCTACTTAGACTTTTTTTTAAATCACTAGTTTTAATTTCAAAATCGTATTTATTTTGAAAGAAATTAAATAAAAATAGAACCTGATAAATCAATCAACAGTTAGTTCGAAGATTTGTCGAATGCCCATGAAGAACAAAAGACTGAAGAAAACAAAAGTATAAATAATGATAATGAAACAACGGATGATGGTTTATGTGGTATGGTTGGAAATGGACAACTTATGAAAAGTCGAGGGGAATTATGCGTCGTTAGTTAGACAAAGACACTAGAAGATGGAACAGCTGTAGAGAATGAAGAAAATATTGTTGTTCAAACTGGTGATGTTATGAAAGTTTTTGTTTGTGATGGTAGTTTTATCCATCCACATGTTGCATTGATGAAGGAAAACTGTTACAGCGATGGATGTTGTTATGAATTAAAACGTCAAAGCGTATTTTATATGATGTTGGAAGACAACATTCATAGGAAAATAAATGTAAGCTTTTTTTTCTTAAATTTTACTTTGTATAATTTTTGATTTTGATTAAATTATTTTCATGTTAGTAAATTAATAGTTTAATTTTTCTGTGATTCAACAAAATATGAGATTTCCAAGAGTGATTATTTGTTTTTGTATGAATTCGTGGCTCAGTTTTAATACAGTTTTTGAGCTATCCGGTATAATATAATATATTGTTTCAATAAAAGTTCAGAATTTATTACACTGCATTACAAAACAAAAAAATGTTCTGTTAATTTACATTAAATGATGCAACAAAACAATTAACGAAAACAATTGCTTGATTGAAAAGTGGCTCACAAATGTTGTAACTCAAAGAAATAGACTTGCTAATTGTTAGATAATTTTTTCATTCAATTTTATTTTAGAGTAAAATTCAAAATAGACCTGTCTTTACATACTGGTAGCTTCGATCGCCACTTAAATTAAATGGGTGCAATTAATTTTGTTATTATTAATATGCTGATTTAGTTGAATGTCAATAAATAAGTGCAACGAACTTTTTTTGATATTATAAAGTTGCTTTATCTATTCATTGACTAAATCTTAATGCATCTTATGTGATTTTTAAAATCGAAAACAACAAAAATATAATCCACTACTTAAGACGTCAACAGCGATAATTTCTTGTTATGTAACGACACAAAAAGTCTGTTCATTACACATTTTCTTTTAAAATCTAATATCGTATGATATCGTACTATTGATTGAACTATCAAGCAGTTTACGATTTGTTTCATAAATAGTATCTGTCGGTTTAAGATGTTTTACTGCAATGCATATTTTTGTTTTATCTATGCAATATGCAACATAAATATCTTTTTTAAACTAGAACCAAAATAAAGTAAATTGATTCTGCGCAGATGCGTTGTTGTTAAAGTCATCAATAGGGGGATCCGTTTGGCGTTGTTTTAACTGAAATGTTATCATAATATTAATAATTGGTTAAATTATTAAGGTTCCTGGGTTATGATATGAGAGTATGACGTTGTTTCTCTCTTTTTTAGTTTTCATTAAATACGTTTCTCTGTCTATTTCATATGTGTTTTTGCTTGCCACGGCAGATTTTCTTGTATGGGTTAATGTTTATTGGATGGATTAAGACAACCGAGAAAAATTGCTGCAACTGAGAAGAAATTGACAAATCTTAAAAAATCAAGTCGTGGTGTAAAACCACATTGAAATGAATGGTAGTTAAGTTTTAACTTTTAAGCGATTTCTGTTTGTTAAAATCGGTTTAAGTTTTAGCTTTGAAAAGATTAGCTGTCGGGCATTAAATTCATTAAATTTATGAAAATTTGAGTTTTAGTTTTATACAAAATAATAAGGAAATTCATTTATGTAAAAAAGGAAAAACGCAATTTGTATTACTATAATAGCGAAATATATATACTATGCAAAATTGTGTGAAAACATTTTAATATAAAGTTTTCTTTGCTACCAGTTTGGATTTGTTTTAGAAAAATAAAAGAATTGTTGTAAATTGATTATCTTACAAGCAATTATAGAAAAATTGACAGGAAAAGTAACAATACAACGAGTTGAAAGAGAGGTAATATCAGGTATTAGCGTTTGTCAATGCTTTGCATTTTAACAAGCGAAAGTTTGGAGACCTGAATTAAAATGGTTAGGATTATAAATTAGTTGCATCATTTTCAACTGCTGTAAAACAAGTTTCAACGAGTATTTGTACTTTTATAGGGCAGTGGCGTAGCCAGAATTTCCCATTGGGGGGGGGGGGGGGGTCAAGGATTATTTTATAAGACTTAATAGTTTAACCCAATAAACCAATTAATTAGTTTTATTAATAATACATTACAATAATATATACTTCATTTTAATGTTTCCTTAATTTTAATTTTTTTAATTAATGATTTTTTAAAAAATGGATTAATGATTATTTTTAACTATCTTAAATTATTTTACGTTAAATAATTAATTTTAAAGAAAAAGATTTCTTACCTTGTAAACTATGTAAAATCTAAATCTATTTGTAAAACTTAAAGACGCAAGAACACAACTTCTCTCTTCAAATTGAAATTAACACTGAGCAATAAATGTTTGGAGTAACGAAAAAAAAGTAGCTGATTCGTTCAAATAAGTAATTTAAAATAAAAAGAATACCAGTACGTCTATTCCTGCATTTCACTGGGAATTGGGAATTGAGAAAAAAGTGCAATAAATGAAATAAAGGCAATTTTCTAATACGAAATTGTTATTTCCCGCGGCACGGAAATCTAGTTATGAAAAAATTGCTGTAATTTATTTCTCAATTCCTATTTCACGATGTACAGGAATAGGATGTACTCATAAAGAAAGAATATTAGAAAAAATAGTAAATCAGTTGACATAAATAAAAGACGCCAGAATAGTACATTATGATGCTAGGACGTAAAGCTAAAGATTTTGGACGTATGTGGAGTTTGCAAATCGAGGCGCTAGCCGAAATAGCTTACGTCCGTGCATCAAATACTATTTTTTATTCGCCGCAAGCAAAATTTAAAAAAAAAATGTTTATTCTAAATTAAAATTATAAATTTGCATAAATTTTGAAATAAAAATATGTGGAACAAGTTACCTTTGCATCACTTTGCATCACTACATGCTAGTACATCGGTAGTTGCTAAATGGATGTCTGAGATGTCACCATTGTACCGTCGAATTGGACACACAGTCGCAATGTGTTTTATGGTTTGTTGTGAAGCGTCGCAGTTACACTCAGGGGACTCTGAAATGCCCCACTTGTAGAAAGAATCAGCACAACGTCCATAATTTGTTCTTATTTGGTTTGGTGTAGTCCAGGTATGACGTGGAAGATCGAAACCAGGTTGGGTAGAAGTCAGGTTAGGAATAGAAAGGCCAGTTGTGTTGTAATGATGCCAGGAGGTGTCCCAGGCATCAAAGATATTAAAACTAGTTGCCAACAGGTTGCTGGCAGTTTTATGTGGAGGCTTTCTTGACTTCAATCGACAACGAGTGTGGTCACCGTAATATTCGTGCAAGGGTAACGTGATGTTGTTGGTTACCTTTTTGTGTTCACGCATGAGAGCATGTGAGCGTCTGAGTGCAGGTGGAGCGATTTTGCTTAACACAGGGGCCAAGGAAAACGGGTGGATTTGATAGCACCCCTTATAGTACGCATCGTGGTATCCAGCTGGCAGTCAAATTTTTGAGTATGTGTGCTAGTGAGTATGTGTGCTATCACTATGACAACATAGTGGAGGGTCGGGTTCTATGGAACGAAAAGAAAGCAACTGTTCAATTCATTCGTAAGATACCAGGGAAAAAAATCATAATATTAGAGCAATTCTTCTAGATTACAGAAACTTTAAAATTTCAATGGGGGGAAGGGTGGCGGGGTTAAACCCGATTAAACCCGTATGTCGCTACGCCACTGGGAAAAGGGAAATTCGAATATTTCTTGTTATAAATAAAATGTATTATATATTTTTAAAATAAAGCTTTTATTTATTAAAAAATCTTGTCATCATTCGCGTTATATAATATAAATGTTGAATTATGTATAATCAGTTTCATTGATGATGGATCGTTAACAATATTACTAAAAACGTAATTCAAAGATCCACATTGATGCATATTCTTCAATTTAATTAATTAAATGCAGGATCACAATCAAATCTAATGTATGGATACATATATATTTTGATTTAAAAATGCACATAATAAAGATAATTAAAAACACAATCCTTGATCATAGTTTAATAGTTTAATCACTCTATTTAATATTTTAACAGAATTGATGAAATGTTACATTCTGCAATATCTTTACAGTCGACGATGAAAATAAAACTTTTCATGTTTAGATACATAAACTCGAAATAAATTTAATTGTAATTTTTAAACAATTATTATAAACCACCATTTATTGATAAAAATTAAAATTATAAATAAAAATATTTATTTAAAGTTAAGTTGTTTTATCACTGATAAATTATAAATGGATTTATTAACCATTTACATATAATAACATTTTTTTCATCGCCAAAAAATCACCAAATTTAGTTTTAAAAGAAAAATTATCATTAAACTCAAATATTTTATCCACGACTACTAAAGAATATATACTTTCCATGCGTATATCTTTCATTGTAATTGTATTCATTCCTTTCTATATATCAAATTCTTTTTCATTTATTTCATTCCATTTTATTTATTCAAAATTCCCCTAACAAATTAAAAACTTGATTTGTTGGTATAGTAATATAAACAGATAAAACAAGAACAATACATATAAAATAAACAAACATGTTTTGTTTTGTTTTATATTTCATAGATTTATTTCAATATGGCGATATAAACTTTTACAGGAAAACTTGAATGAAATTATTTGAAATATTTGTAGTCGTGGATAAAATAGTATCTTGTATTCGCTTAGGATGAAGGCAATTCTTCACTCGGATGATTCCCTCCACTCGCTACGCTCGTTCCGGGAAACTTCATCCTCGTGAAGAATTGCCTTCATTCTAAGCTCATACAAGAATCTACTATTCTATAATACTATTTTGTAAAATTTCATTCAAAACATTTCAAAAATTCAATTCAACTATATATATTTCATTCATAATATTTTGATCAGTATGTCATGTTTTCTAAAAAACTAGTAAAATCTTGAATGTATATAAAAATGAAATTGAGCAATTTGATTCATAAATTTAGTATGCCATTTTTCAAACAAAAATTTTAAGAATGAAAAAGATGTTTTTATTAATGATTAGTATATTTTGGTAATCTGACGATGAATGTTTACATTCGAAACATGTTATAATAAATATATGGGCTATTATTTTGAAAACGTACATCGAAAAAAAACAACTATTTTTTAAAAATCTGAAATTTTGATATTTTGTTGGTATTGATGAAAGGAAAAAAGTAATTTCTGCTTTTATTTTTTGTGTACTCTGAATCGGAGTTATGCGCGGTTGAATTTTGAGGCTTTTTCACGTAGTTTTTGGTAATGGTGGCAATGTTTTGTGAATAGGTGCCACAAATTTCATCCGACTTACGTATATTTTTGCAAGTAAAAAGGAAAATAATTGAATAATTGGAATAAGTAAGTTTAAAATTAATAACTTTTCTCTTTTCCGCTAGGCGGCGCGTAAAACCTTGGTTTACTTCAAAGCTCATATCTCAAAAAGTAGGCTTTTTTTTTTTTGTTTTTCACAAATTTTAAAGTAAACATATGCAGCTATGAAATTGAGAAATAAAAAGTCAGCAATTCAATATGGATTTTTTCTTACGATTTTTTAAAGTTTGGTATATGAAAAATTCACATGTGTTTTTTTATTAAGTACAATCCAATTAAGTATAATCCTGTACTAAATGTGGATCCAATAAATTAAACATTTCATATTTTAACACCTGCAATAAATTTGAACCATTTTTTGTGTATTTCTGATTGAGAAACAGGTTTTTATTCAGAATAAGAACTGGAGATCCCAATGATCGAAGATTTTGTTATAATTTCAACATCACCAACAATAACATTAGAAAAAAACATTAAAAAAATATTTTTCCTATAAACATTATAATTTAATCAATATTATAAATAAATACATTAAAAAATTAATTTATATATTTTTTTTTGCCTTTAAACTGAAATATTTATGATCATCAGAAAAAGAAAACATTTTGGCAATTATTTTATCGGGTGTAGTGTTATCCGGTAAAAAACAGTGGAATCCTTGAGTTCTTTGTTTTCTTCCAAGAACATTTCGTAGATGTCGGTGAGGGTCCATAACACCAACCGCTTTGATTTCTTAATTTTTGTCGATCCTTCTGTAATAGTAACAACATCTTTGAGGCCAGGCATTGTTCTACTAATTTCCTCTGATAAGAAGTATGTTTGAATTTGTTTTACTATATTTTGTGACAAACTGTGCACTTGTTTGCTTTGAGGCCAACTGTAAGGACCTACTGTTTCCAACAGATCCATGGCGAATTCTACCAGTCGTCTTGATGCATTAAATTCATCCTGGATACGTTGATTTGGCCAAAATTTACGTGGTAGAGTTGTCAACAAAAACACTTGTTTTGATTTACAGCTGGCATCTTTAAACTCTTTTTTAAGGTTCATAAGCCATGATGTATATTCACATTCCTCGTTTGGTGATAACACTTTAACTGAATCTACTTGAAATGTTCTTTGACTTATTGCCGATGTGACACTTGCAATTTTTTTATAACTTCCTGTTGTAATATGATTTTGTTTGATAGGAGATTCGGCTAACCTTCCAAGAACATTGTTAATATCTTCTAGAGTGTCATTAAGTAGTTCAGGAACTGGTGGAGATATAGTATCAACCGAAACTGGTGATGGATCTAAAGATGCTGGAGGTATTTGAATATTTTCGTTCGTTGGAACATTTTCAACATCCTGATTTATAGAAATAATTTCACTATCGATAGTTTCCGAACATGAAAGCTGCTGTATAGAAAATATTAGTTGCATATGAATTTTTATTCATTTTAATAAAATAATTAAATTTACCTTATTTTTATAGATATAAGTGCGACATGTTTCACATATAAACTGGTCATCACGCAAAGTAAAATTTAGGGTCGCAGCTTTTTGAATAATAGCTGGTGTGACCAGTTTCACATATTTTGATGTCCACTGATGATTTTTGAGACCGTACAAGTTACAGCACAATTTGAAAGGCATTTCTATTATTATCTTTTCTAAACGTTATGTCTTCTAAATATTTTGGAATATAATTGATTATAAGGCAATCCAATCAATATATATACCCTTGAAATAGTTTTGGCATAGGTAGAATCAGGTAAAATTAGGTAGGTACAATTTAATATATTTTGATTGGATGCAAGTATAATTTGGTCAAAAACCGTTTGTGGGCGTCATTAGAAATTTTAAATGTTAAAATTATGAGCCTCTAATGAGATTTTAATTAGTAAAAAGGGGCTGAATAGACTTTTTTTAAAATGAATAAACATTTTACACACCCTTTTAATAATTTAAATTCCTTTATTTTACCACTTAACTTAAATTAATTTTTAATAAGTTTTTAACCATTTAACCGCACAGAAAATGGTTCAAATTTATTGCAGGTGTTAAAATATGAAATGTTTAATTTATTGGATCCACATTTAGTACAGGATTATTAACTTAATAAAAAAACACATGTGAATTTTTCATATACCAAACTTTAAAAAATCGTAAGAAAAAATCCATATTGAATTGCTGCCTTTTTATTTCTCAATTTCATAGCTGCATATGTTTACTTTAAAATTTGTGAAAAACAAAAAAAAAAAAAGCCTACTTTTTGAGATATGAGCTTTGAAGTAAACCAAGGTTTTACGCGCCGCCTAGCGGAAAAGAGAAAAGTTATTAATTTTAAACTTACTTATTTCAATTATTTTCCTTTTTACTTGCAAAAATATATGTAAGTCGGATGAAATTTGTGGCACCTATTCACAAAACATTGCCACCATTACCAAAAACTACGTGAAAAAGCCTCAAAATTCAACCGCGCATAACTCCGATTCAGAGTACTCAAAAAATAAAAGCAGAAATTACTTTTTTCCTTTTGTCAATGCCAACAATATATCAAAATTTCAGATTTTTTAAAAATCAAAAATTTAAAAATCAACAAAAAAATGTACGTTTTCAAAATAATAGCCCATATACCAAAAAAAGTTTGTTCCGTTGATTATAATTACAATAATTTATTTATATAAATTATTGATTTTATTTAAAAATGTATTAGTCATTCATCCAGATTTTTCTGCTTCGGCTATTTTAAGTCGGTTTAAAATCATAATTTGCCGAATGACATAGAAAATAAATAAGTGATACTGAACAAAAAGTGGGAATCGCTGCGAAAATTTAAATGTTTGCTTAAATAACTTTAATAAACTTAACTTAACTTTAATAAAATCGTAAAATTGCCGAATTGGAAAATTCTTTTCGTAAACATTTCGATTTGGCAGAATGGGAAAATTATTGGGGGGGTGTCACAACTCCCAAAACCCCCCTCGGTGTCAGGCCTCACAGGAAGAGGGGAAGGGGGGGGTTCTGAGGAACGAAAAGAAAGCAACTGTTCAATTCATTCGTAAGATACCAGGGAAACAATATTAATATTAGAATATTAGAGCAATTCTTCTAGATTACAGAAACTTTAAAATTTCAATGGGGGGGGGTTTGAACCCGAACAAACCCGTATGTCGCTACGCCACTGTTATAGGGGTCTTAAGTGAACCAGAATCAGATACAGCGTCAGTCATGGTTCTTGATATTATATCAAACATTAGTTGTGAAACTGTGGCATTTCGATAAAGTGGATTGATTCGAATTTTTCTGGGCCAGAAGCCATATGTAGATTTGGTTTTTTATATTGTAAATATCCCGGTATAAACAGAAAACTGATTTTTACAATTATTTTTAAAGGCAAACTGATATTTTAGACAAAGTTGCGTTGGCTAATAAATGGTTTCATATATGACAACCTCTAAAAAGTTTTAACTAGGAACATTGCTGGAGTTTGTCTAAGTATGCCCAGCTTTATGTAGTAACCGTCTTATTTTGACTAATTTTGAATACATGGATAATCAGAGCTTCATTGTTAAGCTAACAATATGCTGAATATTTGATTAAAAGATTTTGGATAAAAATGTCGAAAAAAACTTCAAAAAGGCAAGGCGTTAACCTATACTTTTTAAAATTCATAGAAATAACTTGTTACAATCTTGGTGAATGACATATAACCCAAAAGGTGAAACCACGGCATGCATCAATTTCACATGACATTTCCTGCAGTGCACAAATTGTTTGTTTTGCTGTATTCTACGTTAGTTTATATTACTCCTTGAGAAAGAATTTTTATAAATCGTCAGCCTACAATTGCTAACAATGTGCATATAATAAAATTTGAAAACTGATCTAAATTCCTTTTTTCCATGTCATGTCATAGGAACACATTTATTTTTAATTTATATTTTCAATTCTAAACTCTAAATTATTAAATAAAAAATTGTTGGCTTTACATCAAATTAAAATTTATTTCACAATTTTACCTTACTGCATAATCATTTTTGTTCCGTTATACATTTATTATTTTAAATTTTCTCTTTCCTATTTAGATTCTTATCGCATTGGAAGATAAGAAAAACTAAAGCTTAAACGGTTATATAAATGGAATTTCAAATCTAAATAAGTTTAAGTTGACAAAGATAAGGGAAAACCAAAATTAATGAATGGAAAATAAAAGAAAATCATGTAATCTTTACATGTAAAATGGAATTCGTTTTTTGGTATATACGTTTTTTCAATGATTTATATAATTTGACATAAAGCGAAAAACAGACATAGAAGTAACTATTTCCAGGATTTTTCGTGATTTTCTATTACTTATGTTTCCAGTTTTAGGTAAAGAAGTTAAAAAATAATTTAGTTTTACCCTAGTTTATAAAATATTAAAATTGTATTTTCTTATTTAATGTTCTTCAAAAACAAATGCATTGTATTTTCTTTTGTAAGATAAACATCAAAACATAACCCAAAAAATAAATTCAATATCTTTAATTAAAATAAACAGAACGAACCAAATAAAATGTTTCTTATTATAACAAAACCCAAAAAACATATATTTTCTAAACTTCGTTTTTAATTAATTACTGGAAAATCAGCTCTTTAGTATATTAGTATTTTCTTGTACGTTGAACAAAAAAAATGTGGATTTATTGTAACTTTCGAGTTCTTTCATTTTGATCAAGATTTTCTCTTTTTTCCACTTTTCTTTTCTGTTCTATACTGCTTTTTGTTATTTATATCCTTACAACCTATTTTATCTTTTCATTTTTGCTTGTTGTTATAATTTTTGAACAAAAATATCCTATCATTTAATTACATTTAATATTATCATGAATCAAGAAACAAGAAGTACAAAGAAATGTAAAGATTACAACAATAATACAAAATGTTGATCTAAACTACACAACAACAACAACAATAAGAAAAAGAAAAAGAAAAGAAAATATTCTAAAAACTTACCTTTTTACATAGAAATTGCCTTTAAGCATTTTTGCTTTGGATTCAACCTTTTCGCATAGGAAAATGTTTAGCAGAAATATTCAAAAGAAATAAGAAAACAGGAAAATCTCTTTCATTGATTTTTACATTCGATTTTCTGAAATTTTGAGATACTTAAGAGCAAAGTTTAGATGGAAAAAAACAAATTAAATTTATTTATGTTTATAAGATTACATTACTTTAGTTTGTATAAGTTGAATTCATTCTGTTAAGCTCAGTTTTGCGAATATCATTCAAATGTCATCCAAACGGAATTTTTTTAGCAAAAAATTTGTCTTAATTTTGCATCAGAATTTAATAAATGTAATCCTGAGTCTTAATCATGCCCGTGTCAAATCAAAATATGTCATACGATCTTGACACCTTTCGTCAGATATCACTACAAACAGTTGTCTGATGAAATCGACTGCATCAGACTTCGAATATATTATTTTCTCCGTTTTGCTCGTTAGTTGGTTAGTGCAAATAATAGTCATAGTGACAATATGCAAAGGAGATTACTTGTCCAAGATGCTTATAAATGAAACGATTTTTCGAAATCAAATGTCTCGGGTAACATCACTCAACAATAGCGTTCATCCACACCTCATAACGGTTGCTATTATGGAGCCTAGGTCTTAAAAGTTATATTTGTGTTATTGTGCTACGTATTGTTAGCTAAATTTTCAGTTCAATTTTATGCATGCTCTAATATGGAAAATAGTCTTAAGACCGAATAGCTGATGCTAACATCTAAAATCTTTGTGTTAAAGTTTCATCGATTTATGCGGGCTCTTTTCAGATCCTTCATATAAAAGGCGGGTGGAAAGCTAACCTTTAATCAGATTTTTAAACTATTTTGAGCGTGAATTTTATAATTGAATATCATAACAAAATTTCAATTTTCAGTATAACCTAATATGGAAAAGTTGGCTTATTTTGGCCTTGATCTGTGCGTTAGCATTGTTTGATTTCCAAAGACTTTAACACGTATATTCCCAATCAAAACAATTCAATTTGCCTCAAATGGCCTTATAGGACCAATTAGCTGATACTAAGATCTGTTTTGTGTTATAGTTTCATCATTTCAAACCATAAGTCTAGTGTGGATGGGTTTAGCTTCAGGTTGGTGAGAAATAGAGTAAAGTGGAAAATTAACTTTTGTTCTGGATTTTTTGCCAATATGTTTGCAGTTTTTATCAATGTTATCATAACTAAGAAGCACTTACCTTCAAGTTTCTGCAAAATTAGTATTGAAACTACTATCTTGATTTTTGGACATGCTTTTAGCGTCAGTTTTGGTAGATTTCCAATGGTTTGAGCAACCTCAAAGCGATTCAAATTTCGTTAAATTTCTAAACTGATTTGACCATATATCAAGTTAAATATAATCATCAAAAGAGCAATATCCATCAAACACCACATAAGACCACACCACATAACTTGTGGTTTGAAATGATGAAATTTTAACACAAAGCAGATCTTAGTATCAGCTATTTGGTCCTATAAGGCGATTTGAGGAAAATTGAATTGTTTTGATGCGAAAGACATGGAAACCTTTAGATCTGCAAGATGGCGAAGCGATTACAATCCCGACCTCTGTTTTTCCACAAAAAACGAACAACGTAACCCTATTCCAATATCTAGGGCTGTCTTATAAGGTTTTTCTTGCTCACAACATCGTCCAGTAATTCTTGAGTCTTACCTCCAAATTCCACTCGTTAACTCTACTCCTCAACCTAGATGGAATTTTAACAAAGCTGACTGGGCTAAATATAGGTTGGAGTTGGATGCAGTGATTCGCTGGATCCAACCCATTCCTAAAAATTACGATATATTTGTTGGAGCCATCATCTCAATTGCAAAGAAATGCATCCCAAGAGGCTTTCGTGAAGAATATATTCCTGGCTGGAGTAGAGAGAGCGATAAATTATATGAAGAGTACCTTAGTAGTGGTGAAGCAGACGTGGCTGATGACTTAATATACTCACTGGACGCTGCGAGAAAACAAAAGTGGATTAACGCTGTTGAAAACATTGATTTTCCCCTTCAAGCAGGGGAGCATGGAGTCTCCTTCGGAAGCTGGATGTCTCAAACTCAATTACTCGTGCTAACAATGAAATAAATCCAGAGGACATTGCAAATCATATAGTAAACATGTCTCGTTCTTCTATTAATCGCATTCATAAGAGAACAATTAAACGCAAATTAAGAGAAATGAAGCGCAATTGCTCGTTTCCATCGAAGTATGCAAACTTTTTTAGTAGCGAAGAACTAGAATCAGCTCTGTCGCAAACAAAAAATGGCAAAGCAGCTGGCTACGAAGGCATTTTTCCAGAATTTCTTAAACATGCTGGAAAAAATGTAAAACAGTGGCTAACTAAATTTTTCTCGAATGTCCTAGAAACCGGCAATCTACCAAAACATTTTAAGACTACGAAAGTGATAGCGATACTTAAGCCAGGTAAACCATCTAATGAACCAGGAAGCTATCGCCCGATCGCCCTTTTGAGCACCTGCTATAAATTGCTAGAACGGCTCATATACAATCGTATCGCACCGATATTGAATGACCAGATCCCAGTCGAACAAGCTGGTTTTCGTCCCAATCACAGTTGCACTGATCAACTGCTCGCTTTAACATCCTACATCGAAGCTGGGTATCAAAAACAACTAAAAACAGGCGCAGTATTCATCGATCTAACTGCAGCATATGACACGGTCTGGTGAATTGGGATTATATATAAGCTATTCAATGCAATACCTTGTAGCACCATCTCGCGTTTAATTAACAACATGCTGAGTAATTGTGTATTCAAAGCTCATCTAAATAGTTCCTATAGTAGGCCTAAAATGCTTAACAATGGTTTACCACAGGGTTCCGTCCTGGCACCATTACTTTTCAATCTGTACATTCATGACATTCCTGACACAACATCAAAGAAATTTGGTTACGCTGATGATTGGACCCTGGCCACTCAAAACAAAGACGTGGGGGTCTTGGAGGATTTGCTCTCAACTGACCTAGCAATAATGAATGAAGTAAAACCGAGAGCTCCTGTCTCCACTTAAACAACAAACTGGCAAAACACGAACTATCAGTGTTATTTAACGGCACTGTCATTAAATACAATCAACAGCCAAAGTACCTGGGCATTACTCTCGATAGAACTCTTTCTTTTAAACTCCACCTAAAAAATACGTCAAAAAAACTTAAAACGAGAAACAATATATTGCATAAACTGGCAGGCTCGACATGGGGTGCTACTCCAGCCACCATACGAACAACTGCTAGTAAACTAGTTTACTCAGTAGCTGAGTATGGCGCACCAGTCTGGCTGAATAGCAAACACACTAAAAAAGTTGACTGCCAGCTGCATGCCGCGACGCGTACTATAAGTGGTACTATCAGGTTCACTCCTTTACCTTGGTTCCCTGTGCTAAGCAATATCGCTTCACCTGCACTCAGACGCTCGCATGCACTCATGCGTGAACATAAAAAGGTAACCAACAACATCATGTTACCCTTGCACAAATATTACGGTGACCACACTCGTTGTCGATCGAAGTCAAGAAAGCCTTCACATAAAACTGCCAGCAACCTGCTGGCAACTAATTTTAATATCTTGGATGCCTGAGAGACAACCTGGTATGATTACAACACTCCTGGCATTTCGATTACTAACCCGACTTCTGCCCAACCTCGTTTCGATCTGCCACGTCATACCTGGACTACACTTATTCGAATAAGAACGAATCATGGACGTTGTGCTGACTCTTTCTACAAGTGGGGAATCTCAGAGTCCTCTCAATGTAACTGCGGAGCTCCACAAAAAACCAAAAAACACATTGCAACTGTGTGTCCAATTCGACGATACAATGGCGACATCTCAGACATCCTTCGTAATATATACTGGGCGTGGTGTTGTAGAGGGGGATAATATTGGAGTTCGGTGGTCTGGTTATTTTGTTTCAAACCAGCAATTGGACCTATTGTATAAATATATTGCTTCCTACTGAGAAAACGTTAAAGGTTAACAATTTACAACAAGCCAAACAAAATGTTATTTTTTTTTTGCTAATTTTGTTTATGCATTCCAAATTTTGAATGCGCGGAGTTTTTACTGCTAAAAAAACTTATAAAATTTGTTACCATTTGGTCTATGAAATTATATACGAATAAATAATTCAATCACTAACAGGAACTTTTCAAATTATGTTAACGTTAAGTTGGTGTAAAATTATTTTGAAATGTTAAACTTAGGGGCATGGATTTAGGTATGGGTGATTATGTGCATGTGTGACTAAGTGTGGGCGTGTGTGGATGCGGGTGAGGGTGCGCGGGTGTTTGAGGATTGAAAGTGTGAAATAGTGTGTTGAAGTAGAGGGTTAGATGTGGTGATCGTGGTTCTTTTCGCGTATGAGGGTCGCCAGAGTCTCAAGCCTGCACTTGCTTATTTTCTCCTATCTGTTCTTATCATGTTTTACGCGTACTATTGTTTATTTGTGCTGAAGTAGTAGGATTTCTTTCTCGATCCCATAGATTGCAGTTAGTCTGGGGCTATAAATAAATCTCGCTAGGTACGCGACCTGCTATGCCACTTCGTTGTCATTCAACGAAGCAGCGCTTCATTACAACACGTATCGCAGCAAATGCAACCATCATCTTAACCACTAATCAACAATCTAGAAACAAACTTTGGCTTCACGCCCTGCTATCTAGATTATAACAAACCAATGCAATATACGTAATCCGTAATTTCAGGAAGTATAGCAAAGATTATGGTGCGATAACAGCAATGAATTCAATATTATGGTGGACTTATCTGTTGAGCTGCTATACTACGGCGTCCACTTATTCGTCTCAATATTTATGATGGGAAGAAAGTCTTTACAACTGGATAAACCATGTTAAACCCGTAGACTGAGGCCTATTGGGCAGACTTTCTTCCGTTAGAGGTTTTAAATTAAAACTAACACTTTAACTTTAAACTTTCGGATAAGTTTATTGATTGATTTTTCATTACAATTTTCATTTAATTTATAGTGGAATTGATAGAGGGTTTCCCCGCTATAATCCCCTCTTAAGATTACATTTATTTACATTTATTTTCATAATTAAATCGATTAACCAATTATCAATCGATTTATTATGTGAAGTTAATATCGGTCAATATTATATTAAATAAATATAATTGCCTCGTTCAGCAGGAATTTCAACAAATTTTATTTAAATTTTATTCAAGTTTATTTTTGTGATGTCATCAACTTTAATATTATTTTAAGTTAATTGGGTTTCCTTATAACATGTATATCGTGGGAATTTATAGAAATTAGATCTAGGCTTTTAAGTTGTTGATGACTTATTTAATTGTTTAGAATAGTTTGGTTGGGAGAATAACATATGTAATGTATGTCAATTGGATTAGTCATACATATGTTACAATATATGCTTCAATATAAACAGCAATTACGATGTAATATTTTAAGTAAACATTTTTTATTAAAATAATATCAACGAGTTCAAAGCATGTCTTACTCTAGTTCCGTCATTTCCAAAATAGAATTAATGTTGACTTCTGGGGCGTATGTTAGTGTTGATGGAGTCAGACTTATTCCCTTAAACTAGATTGAGTAGAGTTTCCCAAAGGACCAATTGATAAATTATTTTCTGGGCTGTTTAGCACAACTACCGATGAGTTCCATCCTTCCATTCTTTTAAGGTGGTATTCAGGTCTACAAAATTGAAAAATTTGAGTTTTTTTGCATGTCTTCAAAGTTGAGACCCTTAAGAATATGTCATCAAAAGGATTTTTCAAAACTAGAATTATTTTCGGAGTGACATTAATTGCTTCATGTTTAGTGTTTAGTTCAGTTTTATTATTATTTATAAAATACTTTTTTCGAGATGGTCGACATGATATCTCAAGTTCTACCGGATAAAACCTGGACTTTTTTTCATGTCTTTTTTTTCGTCACACAATACTTTTTTTTTTTAAATACTAACATTTTTTTCACAAACAAAATGAAATGAGGGATAGTGTGTAGTACACTACAAATTTTTCTATCTTTGTTCATCTATAATATAAATTTTTAATTTTTTTATCTCGAACTTTGTATTTATTCATTGCAATAAAAAAGCACCAAAAATAAAATAAAAATAAAGAAGAGTAGAATAAAAATTATTTTCGATGGTTAAAATGGAATATAAAATAGCAAAAAACGGAAAAACCAAAAAACTTGGGAGATAAACAATAAAATATTGAAAATTTTCTAAGAGGGGAAAATAATACTGACCTATATCAACAATTTTAAACTTGATTTTCTTCGTTGACTTCTTTCACTATATAACCGGGAAAAAGGACGAAAGACATGATTTATTATTTTTCGTTAAAAAAATTTAAGTATTTATATGTAAAAGAAATAAGAAATTAAAATAAGTTTTTTTCCTTATTCTTATTTCTTAAGTGACAGCACAAGTTTAAGTGGCAGGCTGAGATAAATTTGCTAAATTTTTTAAATTATGTTTATGAATTTTTTAGATTAATTTCAAAAATGTGTGTTATGAGTTATTATATTTGTTAGAATTTTATCTAGGGTGAAAGTGGTTATGAGATTGTTAATGTGTTCATTTATTAAAGTTTAAAGTTGTTCTGACTGATTTATTACCTAATTAATGTTATTGTTATTATTATTTTAATAATATAGTGACATTGAAAGTTTTTTTAAATAGGATAAATTGAGGTGGTGTATGACAGTATGGTGTATGACACACAGGTGACATAAAAACGATGTACTACCTCACTATATCCTTTGTGATATAGTAGGATAGTACATCGTTCGACTTCATAATAATGTTCTCTGATTCATATTTTTAGGAACATTTTTATTTGTGTGTTTTTAGCTGCAAAGCTTTTGTTTGAATCAACAAATAAACATTTATCTGAGTTTTGTACAACATAAACAACTTTTATTTCTGTGACATATTTGTTACAATGGTTACAATGGTTACAATTTGTTACATAAATATATATGATTCTTTTTGTCATTCACCTTACATGTTTGGTATTTTTCTAATTCCTGTTGTAATAGTAGATTCTTGTATAAGCTTAGAATGAAGGCAATTCTTCACGAGGATGAAGATTCCCGGAACGAGCGTAGCGAGTGGAGGGAATCATCCGAGTGAAAAATTGTCTGCATTCTAAGCGAATACAAGATGCTATTTTATCCACGACTTCAAAATATTTCGTTTTATTTCCAGTTTTCCTGTAAAAGTTTATATCGCCATATTGAAATACATTCATCAAAGATAGCATCGAAAAATTTTTTATATGTATTTCTATAGAACTATTATAGTACATTTCGTAACAAGTGGAGAAAGTAAGTTATTTCAGCATTGGTGAAAGTTTGTGCACGAGCGATAGCGAGTGCAAACAATTCACCAATTCTGAAATAACTTACTTTCTCCACGAGTTACGAACAGTGCTTTTCATAATTTCTCTCTAAAAAGTAGTAAATTGTTTACAAGTTTTATTCAAATGGAAAACAGTTAAAACTACATATAATTACATTCCATAATTATTATTAATAGTTACATTGCAATGGTTAAATGTATATTTAGAAGAGCTTTTGTAACTACTGCGACCAGACGCAAAATTTCCTTGAATTTGAATGTTTTGAGTGCTTACTTGAACATCATTTGAGGCAAATGATGGAACATCATTTGTTTTGTTTCTGTTTCTGCTCTGAATCAATTTACAAGGAAGTTGAACAATGAACTGAAATAGTTTGTTTGACAGGAATCACTCGCGTACTTTGATTTAAAAAAGAAAATTTGAGGCCAAAACTTCAGCAGTTACGATAAGTAATTGACAGCGGTTACGATATGAACTTATCTAAACTGCTTTGATATTGACAGCTTTCGCAACGCTGGACAATTACAGCAAAGTGTACTTTTTAGAGAGAAATTATGAAAAAGAATTTAATCAAATTCCCTATTTGTGGAATGACTACAATTACAATGAAAGATATACGCATGGAATGCATAGATTCTTTAGTAGTCGTTGATAAAAAATATTATTGATTAATTATTATTGAGTAAAATCAAATACTCATAATTCACAAGTTTTATTATTTAAAAATAGAAAAAAACATCTATTTTAAATATTTAATTTAATTTATTTTATTTTGTAAATAAATACATATTTTGATATCTAATTAGAAATTGTTTTTGACTGGCGAAAACGAAATAACGATTAACTATTTTTTAAATGTTTTTGACTTAAAAATTAATTTACAACATAAATAAATTTTAAATTTCTGTATCACTTTAATGAGTTCACTTTTAAAAAAATAAAATTTTTTTGTTAGTATTCCTAATAATTTTAATTCTGTATTATTAAATGCATTTCTGACTAATTATTAAATAATTACTATAATTTACACTGTTTGCCGTTGACTTTTGACGTATTATATTCAGTAGCATTTGTAACGACGGTCTATTTCGAATTTTACTCTAAAAACCAGAATATTCGTATTTAAATTTCTCTAATGATTTGCTAATATATTTTGGTTCTGGCCTTTAAATTCAAATAATTCATTTCAACAAACACAAAATATTTATATATGCTACAGGTTAATCAACCAATGTTTAACAATAATTGTTGTGTTGTATTACTCAATGTTTATTTAATAAAACGTATTTCTATCTATATAAATAATAAGAATTTGTGTTTTGTAAAGCTTAATCATAATATTATATGTAGATAGAATATAGTTGTGCCATTTATAATAAGTAGACAACCGTCTGTAGTTGTAGAGAATATTTTCTCGTTTAAATAAAAATTGTTTAATGAGATGATATATGGAAATGATTGAGTTGCATTTTATATTGAGCAACTTCTGCAAAAGCATAAAATATCATCGACATATCTATACCAAAATACAGTGTGGTTTAAAAAGGGATTATTTGACAATAGAATTAGATTCTTAAAACGGTTCTCAAAAATATCTGTTAGAAGCGGAGAAAGCATGAAATCCATTGTTATGTAATCCAAGAATTTATATTGCTTTGAATAATGTAAAGCGAAAATAATTTTTTTGTGAGCAATGTTTTTTCATCTTTGGGTATGTATGAACGCATGAAATGATTGTGTTCCTTTATAGCTACAGCCTATCTGTATCTTACTTCTAGCCGTAACTTCATTTCTGTATAATAATTTTTACTGGTATATGCAAAATTTGTTTTAAATTATGGTTATAAAATAAAAAAACCAAATAATTAAATGGTCAATAAATTTCCATAAAACAAGAATTTCAGTGGTTTTAGTTAAATAAATGATTTACTTCATTGTTTAAAAAAAAATTTGAAAAAAACGGAAATTTAAATTTTGTAAGAATTTTATTTTCAAAACGAGAAATCTTGTCATTTGGAAATTTTCGTTATAGATTAAAAATTAATTGAATACTTTTTTTCTGGAAAAAATGTGGTAAAAGTATAAGTACCTCCAAAGCGCCATCTTTAAAAATATTAATGAAGTTTAAAAAAATTACAACAATATTTTAAATAATTTTTTTATATGTCCTATCAATTACCTTTCCTATGAGCTATAAATGACTTAAATCAGATAAGTCGATCGTTAGCAATCATTAGGCAGTCATAGAGATACTAATTTTACACCGTTCCGTAAAATTTTGCTACCCCCCTGTGTTGTATCGTCACTCATCCCTAGAGTATAATTTCATTTTTCGAAAGACATGGAATTTCTAATTTGTCATTGGCTATCTCTGTATGTAATTTTATCGAAATCAGAGGGATCAGTATTATAAAACGTTAGACGCTTTATACTGGGGTTTTACAAATTATAAGAATAACTACACATGTGGTCTCTGCCACAGAAAAATCTCTAAAAACAACTGCTTAACTATTCATTAAAGTATATGAAAATTATAGAATGCAACAATAATAATGACATATCAATAAACATATAAACTTAGCTTAATGTTGATAGTAGTTGCAGATGATCCAGACAAAAATGTTGTAAGAGCGACTTTCGTCCTTGTATGTCACTCGTCTTTTGTGTTCCCAATCAGTAAATCTTTTATTATTCTTATTATTAATGTTTCGATTCGAAACACTGGTCGATGTATTGCTGGATTATTGCAACTACATTCTGATTCTGATAATTAATAAGTTGTTACGATATACCATATATTTGTTATATTATAGGATTATATGTCGTACTTAATGAATCTATAACTGTTTACAATCCGGTTGTGCTAGGCGACCAAGCCGTCGGCAATCTGATTATACAAATCGCTATTATGTTACACACTGTAAATTGTAATACGTATAACAATATAACGCAAACAACAATTTTACGTCAAAATAAAAAAAATCTATTTTTATTTCCAGGATTTTTATTTACTAAATACCAACTTTCAATTTTTTTGTCTAAAAAACCAATTTTAGGTTCCCACTATTTTTCATCAAACGAACATTTTCATTTTCTTTTTCTTTTTCAACAAACAAATTAATTAATTTTTTTTATCAAAAATCAAAATTAAAGGTACATTTATATAACCAATTTTCTACACAATCAAAAATGCCCGATTAATAATCAAAAATAATTTTTAAAAATCAAACTATGACTGATCTATAAACGTAAAAATACCATCCATATTTTAATAATTTACCTTAACAGAAGAAATGAAAAGCATACACATCAATTATTTTCTGTGCAACACATTGTATCCGTTATTTTTCTGTTTTTAGTGGTCGCTAATATTTTCATCGTGTGATTACAGGATAACTACAATAATTGGGCATCATTAGTTTATACTTTGGAAAAAAAACACTTCATGTAAAAAAACAGGGTCAATCTGTAATGATTCAAGAACACTAACAAAAATATCGTTATAGAAACAATTGCAATAGAAATCAATGTATGGTAAAAATAGAAATGATACAAATACATTGACTCGTTTTTTCTTCTGTTTATTATGTTTAGATTTTGCTATTTTTTGTATATATAAAAACAAAAAAAATGATGCCATCATATTGAGTTGTATGATATAATGCAGAGAAAAATATATTAGGATATTTATCGCGTTGAAATGTTTTAAATGAATGTGTGATTTTTAGTTTACATATTTAAGAATTGTGTATGCCCAATGAGGAGCGCTTTGCGCTGGAAAATGATCCTTGTTTGTTAATTATTGACTACCAGGCATCATTTTCCTTTGCAAAACACTCTGCCTAGTATTATAGTACTCTAATATTCGTTTAGAAGACTAAATGTTCATTTAAATGCCAAATGTTGATGCATAACATCAGAAACATCGATGCTGCGGTGACGTGGAATTGCTCTATCACTACATTTAATAAATTTAAAATATTTCACTCACCCCATGATAGTACAGAGTTCAACTATTTCAAGTAGTTCAACTATTTTTTCAACAATTTTTAATTAATTCAACTATTTTTAAGGTAGTTTATCACAACAAAATGAACTAACTATGAGCTAGTATATAAACTAAATGGTTGCGCCAAAGATCCCGGTAATTGATGTATAATAGTAATCAATTATATTGTATGAAAATCAAGAATATTTGCGCTATCTATATAGTGCAGAGGTGACGGTACCTCTGCAACAGTTGTGCTCTAAGAAATACAGCAACTAACATATACAATTTTATGTTCTTTGGTAATAAAGAGTCTAATCAGCCTGAAGTGATTAGTAACTTGTTTGCTGAAAATTTTAATTCGGTTTATACCAATAGTTTCTTTTCCCCATTAAGATCTTTTTCCGTTCATCATATTGATTCTTCTCACTTAATAACAGAAGATGATGTGTCTCTAATGATAACCCAACTTGAGAGTGATAAGGGCCCTGGTCCAGATCTGATTTCTAATTTATTTATAAAAAATATTGCTTCTGGTTTAGTTGAACCTTTAACAATGTTATTTAATTTATCTCTTCAACAATCGACATTTCCGGATAAATGGAAGGAATCTTTCATCATTCCGATTTTCAAATCAGGGGACATGGCGAACGTTGCTAATTATAGACCAATCTCTATTATGAATGCTTTTGCGAAAATTCTAGAGAAACTTGTACATTCTAGAGTCTTTCAACTGGTCAAGCAGAAAATCAGCCCTCAACAACACGGTTTTGTCTCTGGTCGTTCCACGACTTCTAATCTTCTTGAATTTTCTACCTATGCGTTTAACTCAATTGATAAGAACATTCAAGTTGATTGTATTCATACAGACTTTTCAAAGGCCTTTGACAAAGTTAAACATGAAATCATGGTTTCTAAACTTGATTCTTTTGGTTTACCTTATAATCTTATTCAGTGGTTCGCTTCATACCTAACGAATCGCATGCAGTATGTCAAATTCAATGGAAACTTATCAAAAGGATTTATTCCCTCGTCTGGGGTACCCCAGGGCTCCATTCTTGGTCCCCTGCTATTCTTACTTTTCATTGATGACTTATCGAAGATACTTCAGTGTGTTCATCTCTTCTATGCAGATGATTTAAAAATCTTTCTATCAATTAAAAGTGTGCAAGATTGTCTTAAACTTCAACGAGATTTAAATGAAGTTCATAACTGGTGTGTAATCAATGATTTGCAATTAAACATTAATAAGTGCAAGTTTATATCTTTTTCACGTAAAAATCGGAATATTGTCTTTGATTATAACATTAATGGAATTTCGCTTGATCATGTTAACAGTGTTAAGGACTTAGGAGTCATATTCGACTCAAAACTCCGTTTTTTTTTTCTCACAAATTTAACGGTAATCGAACACATAAGATTAGCTTTTCATAACTATTATGACAGATTTCACTAATAAATTAAAATAAAATCGTCAATTTCTTGTTAACTAATAGTTTTTATTTACTATATACGTATTTCAAAAGCTATGCTTTCATTGACAGTATTATATATCACAAGTTTTGATATATACTACTGTCGATGAAAGCATAGCTTTCGAAATACGTATATAGTATATAAAAACTATTAATTAACAAAAAGTTGGCGATTTTATTTTAATTTATTAGCAAAATTTATTATAATACTTGTTAAGTTTGAACAAACAAAATAATTAAACTATTAAACTATTATGACGTCACAAAGGAAGAACTGCATAGAAAAAACCAAACAGATTTGGAAAAAATTTGACCGACATATTTTTGAATTTTTTTTACAGGTTTTATACAAAAAAAAAGATATAGTTGTTCGAGGATCTGTTATTGCAAATTGAACGTAGAATACGATGGTTATACTAAACACTCTTTATTTTTGTTAGATAGTGACTAAAAATTGATTTTAACATTTTATTTGTTTATAACAATAGGAATTTGTTAATAATTTTTATAGATAACAGTTTCTTTTAAATTCCATCCTTATACTTTGAAATAAAACAGACAAAAATTGTCTATTTCTACCAGAACCGAAGTTATGAATCTATGAAAATTATTCTTCAAGCCAAAAATCACAAAGTTTTCGAAATTTAGTTCCCCAAAATAAAAAATAAAAAATCTTTTTGTTTATATAGAATTTGTAAAAAATTTTCAGTTGAATCAAGAATGTCTTAGTCACATTTTGTCCTAATCTGTTCGGTATGTAAAAGAATGACCCATATATGGAATTTTTTGTCGTCCCGCGCTCGATAAACTAATTTATTTCTAAGAGTAAAAATAATTTCTCCATTAATTAACATAAACCGTTTTTATAGGAAACGACGTAGAATAGAACGTAGAATACGATGGTCATACTAAAACCTCATTTAGTGGGTGGGGCAATGACTAAAGATCGATTTGAACATTTTATTTATAACAATATAACAATTAACAATTTATTAATTTTAATTTTTTTTTGTAAACTAGCATCTTTTAACTTTAAACTAAACCAACTAGAAGTTTCTATCTATAATAGAATCGAAGTTATGAATATTAAAAATAACTCATCAAGCCGAAATTCATGATATTCTCAAAATTTAGAACCGCTATATATCCAAAAAAAAATCCTCTAACACGTATATCTTTTTTTTCGATAAAAACTCATAAAAAAAATTTCAGCCAAATCAAAAATGTGCCGGCCAGAAAAGTGTTCGGTTTGTAAAACGATGACCCCATAGCAGAAATTTTATTTCCATATTTTATTTTTTTAACTGATACTTGAATAGATGAATACGGACTGATAATTGAATTTAGATTTTTGAATTAATTATAAAGATCTTGAGAATCTAAATGAGCAATGCTTGTTAAATACTGTATGTTGGGTAGACCTTTCCATTTGAACATTTCCAAGTGAGTTTTAAGCTGTTTTCAACATGTTTCCTAGAGTTGTCATGCTGCAAAATTACTTTGTCATTTTTCTCCTTGTAAATTGAATCCATTTGTAGGCTCAAACGTATCGCGATGTTCCAATAATATGCACATTCTATGTTTATGCGTGAACAGGTTTACTCAACGATTTATTTATTCAACGGTAACGATTATATTCAATTATACATTTTTGTTTTTAGTTCGATTCCCTCCTTAAATAATATGCCATCTTGTAGCTAACGAAGTACAGTCACTGGAAGCCAACAAGTTTATATAAAAGTCTCAATCCATTTTTCAATGATTTTGAAAAGAAATATTTAACAAATAGAATTTGAATGAGATGAACGCAAAACTTTTGTTTTCACACATATTAAATATAAACTAGGCCAATATTTCATGAAACGATGGAGGAAATATAAACGACCTAGTTAATAACCATGCTAGATAGTTGTTTATTTCTCGATCATGAGATGCATAGTATTTTTCTAAGATTACTGCCCACAAAAAGATTTATGTGGGAGCCGGTAATTTGAATATTACCAAACAGTCAATATGAAATATTGACAGGTGGAAACTCTATTCATATATCTAAATTAAAAGCAAGCTATATACAATTCTTATGTATTTTATTCTACTGAATATTTTTATAAGTCTATACCAAAATACGAATAAGCCAAACGAAGCGTTTTGAAATTACCTTTATTATAATATTATGTATTCAATTATAATCAATATATGTTTTCTTTCGCTTTATTGATTAATAAATATATCATTTTCCTGTTAAATTGAATTTCAAATAAATATGTATCCTATTTCCATATCATCATCATTTCATTTTCTTTGTACTCTTAAATAGGTAACATAGGTGTGCGAATATATTCCAATAAATAAATATCAATCTCATTTATCAGTCTCATAAATTCTACTCATAAAAGAAATTCAAATAGAATAATCTGCCACATTTGTTGAACAAGGGTAGTAACGTGTACTATTATTATCGTTATTACATATTATTATTTGTCTTCTTAGGTTTTTTCTGTACTCTAAACGAAAAAAGATTTAATACATTGAAGGGTCTCAAGGTTTTTATACAACCCTAATTCTAGAAATGTTGTAGGGAAACTTATAAATATCTCAGCATATATATCAAATACGTTTTGAATAAATATCCCATACAATACTTGGAATCATCAATATAATAAATAAAAGAAAAATCTTGTATAAAAATGTATATGCTATGATGGATTTATCTCAATAACATGGTTTTGCATTGTAAATTTAAATAAATATAAGAATGAGCTTAATCATAGAAAAATAAAAATAAATTTATTTCATGAAAAGTCACATCGATCATTCAAAAACGACTGCAATATAAAAATTATCCTACCAGAATTTTTGTTAAGCTTTGTAGAATCAAAAAATTTATCTTTAAAAATTAGCAACTCTAACCCATAAAATTAATCCAACGTTAAATATCAAAACGTTTTGGTATCCTGAGCTTTTGCAAAAAATAATCCAACGATATTTTTCGTTAATAAACCTACACACATCAATTTAATTGTAATCACCAGTCGTGACTAATATATCCTATTAGAACAACAATCCGTACAATGTCACGATCTAATGATTATAGTAACATCTCCAACTACAATTTATATCCCTATCCGATCCCTTTTTTTAACAAAATAGATGTCGTTATAAATCTTCTTTAAATAAATAAAAAAAAAATAAACACACAAAAATATAAATTATTAAGAAAACAATGAAAAAGGTATGTCACCTAACTTAGCCCCGCCATTTTTAAGAAAATTAAAAACAAAGATTGTGCTGTATTGTGCTACAGTTGTGCTGGATGTGCTACTCAGAAAGAATGCCATATCACCAATGGAAAAAAGTTGGCACGCTGAAACAATTTTTCGAGCAGAAGTTAGCCCCGCCATTTTGAAAAATCTGAAAAATAAAGGTTGTCCTGTATTGTCCTCGAGTTGTGCTGGTTGTGCTATTTAGAAAAAAATTTCATATCTCTAGTGGAAAAATTTTATAACACTAAAATCATTTTTTCGAGTAAAAGTTAGCCCCGCCATTTTGGAAAAAAAGAAAAACAAAGGGTCTGCTGTACGGTGTTAGAGTTGTGCTAGTTGTGCTATTCAAGAACAAATTTGTACCACCAGCAGAATAATTTAAACACGCTAAAACGATTTTTCGAGTTGAAGTTAGCCCCGCCATTTTGAAAAAAATTAAAAGCAAAGGTTGTGCTGTATTGTGCTAGAGTTGTGCTGGTTGTGCTACTCAGAAATAGTTGCATATTATCAATGAAAAAAAGTTGGCACGCTAAAATGACTTTTCGAGCAGAAGTTAGCCCCGCCATTTTGAAAAAAATGAAAACCAAAGGTTGTGCTGTATTGTGCTCGAGTTGTGCTGGTTGTGCTACTTAGACAAAAATTTCGTAACCCTAACAGAATTTTTTTACAAAGTTAGCATCATTTTTTTCGAACAGAAGTTAGCCCCGCCATTTTGGAAGGAATCAAAAACAAAAGAAGTGCTGTATTGTGTTATAGTTGTGCTGGTTGTGCTACTGAAAAAATATCGTATCACCAACAGAATAATTTAAACCACGCTAAAACCATTTTTCGAATGAAAGTTAGCCCCGCCATTTTGTAAAAATCAAAGAAGAAAGGTTGTGCTGTATTGTGCTACAGTTGTGCTGGATGTGCCACTCAAAAAGAATCCCATATTAACAATGAATAAAAGTTGGCACGCTAAAACGATTTTTCGAGCAGAAGGATATTTTCGAGCAGAAAGCATTCGAGCAGAAGATTAAGCAGAAGTTAGCCCCGCCATTTTGAAAAAAATGAAAAACAAAGGTTGTTGTGTATTGTACTCTAGTTGTGCTGGTTGTGCTACTCAGAAAGAATTGCATATAAGCAATGAATAAAAGTTGGCAGACTAAACCGATTTTTCGAGCAGAAGTTAGCCCCGCCACTTTGAAAAAAAAAAAAAACAAAGGTTGTACTGTATTGTGTCTGAGTTGTGCTGGTTGTGCCACTCAGACAAAACTTTCGTATTCCTAACAGAGAAATTTTATAACGCTAACATCATTTCTTCAAATAGAAATTAGCCCCGCCATTTTAGAAAAAAAAAACTATATTGAGTGCTGTATTGTGTTAAAGTTGTGCGAGTTGTGCACTCCAAAACAAATTCGTACCCACCGACGGAAAAATTTAAACACGCTAAAACGATTTTTCGAGTAGAAGTTAGCCCCGCCATTCAACAAAACATAAAAAAAGGATGTTGTGCTGTATTGTACCATATTTGTGCTGGATGTGCTACTCAAGAAAAATTCCATTTCACCAATAAATAAATGGTGACAGGCTAAAACGATTATTCGAGCAAAAGGCTAAGCAGAAGTTAGCTCCGCCATTTGGCAAAAAAACAAAAACTGTGGTGTATTGTTCTATTGTTGTGCTAGTTGTGCTACTCAAAAAAAATTCCATACTACCAATGCAAAAATTTTGTATGCAAGAACGATTTTTTGATTAGAAGTTAGCCCCGTCGTTTTCGAAAAAATGAAAAACAAAAATTTTGTATATGTAGTGGTATGAAATTTTGTTTGAGCTGGCTGCTTAGAGATGGACTATATACCCAATGAAAAATATTTTTACGCTAGCATCATTTATTCTTGTAGGAATCAGTGTAATCTTTAATTTATAAGTACTAATAATGTAAGTGACACCTGGTGTCCGATAGCATAAATGAGTCTTGCCTGTTTTGTATATATAAAATAAGGGAATCACAAAAATATATGATATTAAAAAAAATTGTAAATTTTTCCGTCGGTGGGTACGAATTTGTTTTGGAGTGCACAACTCGCACAACTTGAACACAATACAATACTCAATTTAGTTTTTTTTCCAAAATGGCGGGGTTAACTTCTATTTGAAGATATGATGTTAGCGTTATAAAATTTTTCTGTTAGGAACAGAGACGGAAACCGGTTCGTTTGAACCAAACCAAAACCACTGAACCAAGGAAATTTTGCCGAACCAAAACCAAAACCAAACCATTTTCAAAATGATTTTATTAAACCAAACCAAAACCAAACCAGTTTTTTTAATAATAGTTGAACCGAACCATAAACCAATGTTTTTCTGTTTGGTTCACGGTTCGGTTTTATAGCAAAAAATTTGTTCCATTACCAACATAAATTGAAAATATCTTCTCATTTCTTTTTGAAACTACCACATTTTGAAATTACACCAAGTGAATCTGCAGGATCGAGGTTTATCGTTGGTCGGAACAGAATTAGAATCCATTGCCTGTACGTGTTATATTATAAGACAAGTGTGCCCACCACGTTCTCTTTAATGCGACTTATTAGTAGAATAAAGCTTTTTGGGGTTCCGATTTTTATACAGTACACTACTGGTGAGAGTAAAACGAGTTTTTCACATTGTATCTATAAATTCTATGGGCCTGAAATGTGAGGTGCGTATAAAACTAATCTGTTCACATGAAATGACGGATACAAATAAAACTAAAGGGGTTTTCGTTTGGTTTACAGGGGTACGATGTGAGACCTTTGAGAAAATACATTTTTTTATAGATTCAAGGGCTTCATTTCAGTATTCCTTAAATATTTATTTTGGAATTTTACACCTCACCTTTTTGTATAATTTTGAATAATGACGTTTTCTTCGTGTTTTCTTACCTCGATTAGCTCCGAACCTAACTGATCGAAAATCTTCAAATGTATTTGAAATGATAGAAAAATTAGTAAGTTTTTAATAAAAAATATATAAAAGTGTCATAAACTCATAATTATATTTATTAATGGGGTGGAAATGAGAAGAGGTAAAAACACTATTTAAAATTTGGTCAAGTGTCTTTTGAAAGAGCACCTAATTTAGAAAACATTGCAATTTTTCTTTACAATTTTGCGGTGCACAGTTTTGAGTTATTGTCAAAAAAGTGCAAAATTCAGATCTTTCTTGAGTTACCATAAACATTTATGGATCAGATTCAACCTAAAGTTTCATTTTTTGAGTCATTTTTGATCAACATAGATTTGATTGTAATTTACTATTGACATTTACGATTTCACATTTATTTTGTTATGCGTCTGGAAATATAAAGACATTACAACACAACTTTTGGTCAATAATTTTAGTTATTGTGTTCTTTTACATCCAAGGAACCCTTAGCGAGCGAATTTTATTCGCACTTGTCTGAGTCTTTTATTTGATTATATAGAATTAATAAGAAATAAAAATGTAAATCTAAATTCTGAATCTGAACCAAAACCGAACCAAAACCAAACCAAAACCAAAAAATTATAAAGTCTTTAAACCAAAACCAAACCAAAACCAAGTTTTGAAATATCAAGAAACCGAAACCAAACCAAAAACCATAATAAAAATTTGTTATTAAACCAAAACCGAACCAACTGAAAAAAATCTTTGGTTTCCATCTCTGGTTAGGGATACGAAATTTTTGTCTGAGTAGCACAACCAGCACAACTTAAGCACAATACAGTACAACCTTTGTTTTTCATTTTTTTCAAAGTGGCGGGGCTAACTTCTGCTCGAAAAATCGGTTTAGTCTGCCAACTTTTATTCATTGCTTATATGCAATTCTTTCTGAGTAGCACAACCAGCACAACTAGAGTACAATACATAACAACCTTTGTTTTTCATTTTTTTCAAAATGGCGGGGCTAACTTCTGCTTAATCTTCTGCTCAATCTTCTGCTCGAATGCTTTCTGCTCGAAAATATCCTTCTGCTCGAAAAATCGTTTTAGCGTGCCAACTTTTATTCATTGTTAATATGGGATTCTTTTTGAGTGGCACATCCAGCACAACTGTTGCACAATACAGCACAACCTTTCTTCTTTGATTTTTACAAAATGGCGGGGCTAACTTTCATTCGAAAAATGGTTTTAGCGTGGTTTAAATTATTCTGTTGGTGATACGATATTTTTTCAGTAGCACAACCAGCACAACTATAACACAATACAGCACTTCTTTTGTTTTGATTTCTTCCAAAATGGCGGGGCTAACTTCTATTCGAAAAAAATGATGCTAACTTTGTAAAAAAGTTCTGTTAGGGTTACGAAATTTTTGTCTAAGTAGCACAACCAGCACAACTCGAGCACAATACAGCACAACCTTTGGTTTTCATTTTTTTCAAAATGGCGGGGCTAACTTCTGCTCGAAAAGTCATTTTAGCGTGCCAACTTTTTTTCATTAATAATATAGAACTATTTCTGAGTAGCACAACCAGCACAACCCTAGCACAATACAGCACAACCTTTGCTTTTAATTTTTTTCAAAATGGCGGGGCTAACTTCAACTCGAAAAATGGTTTTAGCGTGTTTAAATTATTCTGCTGGTGGTACAAATTTGTTCTTGAATAGCACAACTAGCACAACTCTAACACCGTACAGCAGACCCTTTGTTTTTCTTTTTTTCCAAAATGGCGGGGCTAACTTTTACTCGAAAAAATGATTATAGTGTTATAAAAATTTTCCACTAGGGATATGAAATTTTTTTCTAAATAGCACAACCAGCACAACTCGAGGACAATATAGGACAACCTTTGTTTTTCAGATTTTTCAAAATGGCGGGGCTAACTTCTGCTCGAAAAATTCTTTCTGCGTGCCAACTTTTTTCCATTGGTGATGTGGCATTCTTTCTGAGTAGCACATCCAGCACAACTGTAGCACAATACAGCACAATCTTTGTTTTTAATTTTCTTAAAAATGGCGGGGCTAAGTTAGGTGACATGAAAAAGGTCTCTTTTAACTCAATGACGAGTAAAATTAGAAACAAACATAGAAAACGTAGAAAAAAAACATAGAACGTAAAAAACAAAACAAAAAACTGATATAATTTATTGTCTATTATAATAGTTTGTAATTTTTTATTGAGACGATAATTCTTTTATATCTTATTTATTTTCTGAGTAATATGTTTAGGTATTTTAGCCGGGTAAGGGGTAAAACATTATAGGATACGATTGTAAAAAATAAAAGGGAAAGAAAACAAATGACTATTATGTTTTTATTATGATTAATTTTGTTTTGTAAAATCAAACCAGAATATAGAACACAAGATGGTTAGTGAGAAAATTACGGAAAGCAAATTTACATTTAATTAAATTTAAGGAAATGGAAAGAGTTGGTGCAAAAATAAGAATTTTTGTATTTCTGTTGTACTTTATCAGTTTACATTAATCTATAAAACAAAAGTTTAAAAAAAATTTTTTGATAGAAATTAGCATAATATATCTTTAAATACCCGGAAATAGATTGCTAAAAATTAAAAAAAAAACGTTAATTGCTTGTGTAGTTTTTTACATAATGAAAACTATTTATTGTGGTGCATTTAAAAAAAAATTATTATTTTTAAACTGACTGTACATTTCGTCTTCCTGGGACGCGAGTCTAAGCCCGCCTAGTTCTAAAATTAACATCGAGTTTTAATATCATCATGAATATTGTTCTTAACGTAAAATATATTAAGAACGAATGAAATTTAAATGAGTTTAGAACAATACATATATTAATGCAAGATTGTGTTCATTGTTCGAAATGAACAAACGAATAACAAATTAAACCAGCAAACAAACTGAACTTGTATTTTATTTGCATTTTGCTTGCATTTGACGTTAGTAATGAATTTAATAAAGGAGTAATAATTCGTCCAAAGATTATCCAGTCACATGATGATGCCAGAAATGCAGTTAAATGTTCGTTATAACATAGCAGAAATCAATATACCAGTGACTTGGTTAAATGCTTGAATTGTATGTCGGCTCCTAACGGTGTTGACTTTTATCACCAATCCAATATGATGGACTGTCCCATATTTGCAAGTAAAGTAAAAAAATACAAAGAAGGTATTAATTACACATCTAAAACAATTGATGAGTAATACCCAAAATATAAATGTATTTACTAATTCTAATAGCAACCCAACGAGGAACTTAAAAATTGTTTATGCTAATATTAGCAGTATAAGAAACAAACTAGCTAAAATTGAATTAATGATACAAAAATTTTCGAAATTACACAAATTATTGAAACATGGCTATATTCAACTGAAATTAATTTTTTTAATATTCCTGGATTTAATGTTGTATTCAAATGTCGGAATTCGCATAACAGAGGTCGCGGTACGGCCATATTTGTCAATAAAAATATAAAATTTATAACTAACAGAGTTGATGAAAACTTTGAGAAAAATTATAACGCAATCTCAATTACCATCCAGAATATGAGCCCTAAACTAACTATAGCTACCTATTATAAGGCGCCGGACCAAAAACAACGCTATCTCTCTTGAATTATACGAACATTTTTAAGTCAACAACACATATGTTTTTGTGATATCGGATACAAACATCAACCTTCTGGATGACAATGATAGTGTTACTAACTACAAAGAATTATTAGAGACTTGTAACATGACGATTTTAAATAAGCTAAATATAAATAACGCTACAAGAGTAACAACTGCCAGCAAAAGTATTATTGATCATCTTATATCAAACAGTAATTTTGATTCCTGTAATATATCTATGCATGATTGGACTAATCTTGATTATAAAGTAATAATAACAAATTGTTCTTTTGTCAATTACTCTAAAGGTAACATGACAAAAAGAACCATTAGTTTAATTGACAAACAGAAATTTAGATTACTAGTCCAAGAAGAATTTAATGATATTCAAAAAGAATTAGATTTTGACAAATTGATAGAAATATTGCAACTGCTAAGGGTTATTCTACATATACTAAAACAAACTCTACTCACATCGAAACTGACGAAATATCTGGGTCTTTTAATTGATGAAAAACTTAATTGTAAACAACATGCTAACGCAATACGTAAAAAGATGGCACCATTAATTGGAATTATGAGAAAACGTGATTTCTTTAATGTTAAAACAAAATACCAGATTTATAACTCATACATTCTGCCACTTATTAGCTACAATATCACGAGTTGGTCGCAATTCAGTAACGAGGTCTTAAATAAAGTCCAAAGGCTAATGAATAAAGCAATAAAAGCTATATTTAATCTACCTGTACTAACACCAAGTAGATTTCTGTACGAAAATTATAATTTCTTAAACCTTCGGCAGCTTATATTAATTGAAAAAGTGAAATTTATATTTAATTTAAAGAAAGGACTTAGTGACCTTAGTTGTATATTGGATTTTAATATACAACTAAGGTCAAATATCCAAGCTCACAGTTACAACACAAGGATTGCTAATCAATTGAGACTTTTGCAACCGAGAATGGATAGAAAACTACGAAGCCTAAAATACACAGCCAATGAATATTACAATGAACTACCACCATTTATAAAAGAATCTAATTGTATTCACACGCTGAAAAAGAGATTTAAAAAGTATGTTAGGAACCAATATCTGATGTCCAGTGGCGAAGCGTCGGTATAGACACACTAGACAGTGTCTACCCAAACATAATATAAATATGAAACTTTATTTTCATATTGCTCGCATAATGTCGACCTAATACTATTTTGTCAAACGTTCTAAGAAAATCATTAAGTTTTAATACAATAATTAGAACAAAAACAATTCAACTATGTTCCCGAAACTTTAATATAAACGTTTCCCAGTTTCATGTACAAACAAACAAAAATGTTTTTCTCACTGCAGTAGACGTTTCAAATTATGACTACCAAAATAAGCAATAGCAACAACAACAAATTTTCAACTTTTGTTCCTTCTTGGATAGACAGTTTTCTTTCTGTCTATTTTTGTTTCCAAATTTGTTGAGAAACATCAGTAGGCGTTTCAAATTATGACTACCAAAATAAGCAATAGCAACAACAACAAATTTTCAACTTTTGTTCCTTCTTGGATAGACAGTTTTGTTTCTGTCTATTTTTGTTTCCAAATTTGTTGAGAAACATCAGTAGACGTTTCAAATTATGACTACCAAAATAAGCAATAGCAACAACAACAAATTTTCAACTTTTGTTCCTTCTTGGATAGACAGTTTTGTTTATGTCTATTTCTGTTTATATATTTTGCTTCCAAATTTTTTGAGAAACATATTATGGGAAACATATTTGACAAAAATTGTAATTATTAGTTAGATGTTTCTTTCTGTCTATTTTTGTTTCCAAATTTGTTGAGAAACATCAGTAGACGTTTCAAATTATGACTACCAAAATAAGCAATAGCAACAACAACAAATTTTCAACTTTTGTTCCTTCTTGGATAGACAGTTTTGTTTATGTCTATTTCTGTTTATATATTTTGCTTCCAAATTTTTTGAGAAACATATTATGGGAAACATATTTGACAAAAATTGTAATTATTAGTTAGATGTTTCTTGAGCAATTTTTTGTGTGTTTGTGTGATTTTGAATTCGATTCTACGACTTCTGAATAACAGGAACAGTTGGAAAATAAATTTGAATCTTTGATTTTGGATTACTTTTTGGGATATTTTTAGAATTTTGAAAAAAGTTTCATCTTTGATTATGTTATAATTTTTGCAATATTTTTGGCATTTTGGGAAAAGTTTGAATTTTTAATTTTGTTGTAATTATTGCAATATTTTAAGAGTTCTAGGAAAAGTTTGAATTTTTGATTTTGTTATAGTTCTTGCATCAATTTTGGAATTTTGAAAATAGTTTCAATTTTTGATTTTTTAATAATTTTTAGAAAATTTTTGGAATGTTGAAAAAGTTTAAATTTTGGATTTTATTATAATTGTTGGAATATATTTAGAATTTTGAAAAAGTTTATTTATACTTTTACAAAGAATTTTATGTTTAATCCCTCTAACCTAAAACTTAAAACAATGTTTTTGTTAATCTACAATATCCTTTATCTTTTGTTCAAAATATTTTTATTTCAAAATTTTAAAAATTTTTAATTTTGATTTAGATTGAACAATCTTTTTTGAAATATTTTGCTTGTGGCGAATACTAAACATAGTATATGATGCACAGACGTAAGTCATTTTAAATGTGGGTGCAAATCTCGGTTGGTGCTTCGACTCACAAACTCCACATACCTCCAAAAACCTTAGCTTTCTGTCCTCTCATCTTAATGTACTATAATTAGTTTCTACTGGCAAATTAATAAAACTTTTGAATATGTCTACCCTAGTTTCAGAAGCACGCTTCGCCACTGCTGATGTCAACTGAAAACTAATACTATAAACATTGAGTCAACAAATATAATAATTAATAACACTTTTAAGTCTTAACTTCCATCCATATTGTTTTGTTTTTACTCTGTTATGTTTTTAAATTGAACCATTTTTTGGTATTTAATCATAATTTATCATAATTTAAATCAATATTACATATGTAATTTTGTTTTTGTTATTTTTTTTTGTTAATGTTATTATTAAATAATTCTTCTTTAAATTAATATTAAACAAAAATCGATTCCTTCTTCTCTAATACCAGCCATAGCTGCCTGAGAAATAGTACACGGATTAATTTATTATTTTGTATGTTTGAAAATAATTTCGAAATGTAAAATGTAATTAAATAAAAATAAATAAATAAATAAAATAAATAAATAAATAATAAATTTTATTTGCATTTAATTTGCATTTTATTTGTATTTTAGTTGCATTTTATTTGCTTCTTAGTTGCTTTTTATTTGCATTTTAGTTGCTTTTTATTTGCATTTTAGTTGCTTTTTATATGCATTTTATTTGATTTTATTGACACTTCATTTGCATTTTATATGTATTTTTTTTAATTTTATTTGTATTTGATATACATTTTATCAGAATTTTACTTGCACTTTATTTGCATTTTATTTGCATTTTAATTGCATTTTATTTGAATTTTATCAGCAATTTATGTGCATTTTATTTAAATTTTATTTGCATTTTATTTGCATTTTTTTTGGCATTTTATATTATTTAAGTTGCATTTTGTTTACTTCTTTTTGGCATTTTATTTACATTATTTTTGAATTTTTTGCACTCTAATTACATTTGATTTTCATTTTATTAGCATTTTATTTAACTTTAGTTGCATTTCATTTGCTTTCTTTTGGCATTTTAGCTGCATTTTATTTGCATTGTATTTGAATTTTTTAAAATGATAATAAAATGCAAATAAAATACGAATTAAATGCAAATAAAATGCAAATAAGATGTAAATAAAATGCAAATAAAATTCAAATAAAATACAAATAAAATGCAAATAAAGTGCAAATCAAACGCATATAAAATGCAAATAAAATGCAAAGTTAAATGAAATTCAAATTAATGGCGATAAAACGCAATCAAAATGAAAATTATGATCGAATAAAATACAAATAAAATGCAAATAAAATGAAACAAAAATGCACATAAAACGCAAATGTAATGCAAATAAAATCCAACTAAAATGCAAATAAATTGCAAATAAAATGCAAATATGGTTTTTAGGTAGATTTAATATAAAAATCTACCTACTGTAATGCGCGTCATCTTGGCATTTCAGAAAAAAATTTGGCGCCAAACGACTATACTGTGATAAACGAAGACGGAATATCAAAAAATATATATAACTATATGAGGTAATATTTTCTGAAAGTGTTACGGCAAATAATCTTTTGGATAAGTTCGTGAACTGGCCATTGTCGGGTACCAACCAAGTAGCTAGAGCCTTAAAAGTTGAATAATCTAAGACATCATAATGGCCGTTAGAATCACAATATGTAATGAAAATTGATAAATATTGAATATTTAAAACTTTTTATAATTTTTTTCAAAATGATAAATCAGCTGTTTTCAAAATTTACTAAAATTTGTTGTCCGATGAAAAGGACCAAGCTCACAAATAAAAACTTTGGCACACGTAGACACAACATAAATCTGTCTACAATTTAAAAAAAGAATTGTTCAAGTTCAGAGGTTGAGACCCTGGGGCTGTTAAAAGAGAAACAAACGCAAACGGCTATCCTTTCATCATTTTTGAGTTTATTTTGTTTAAATTCATACTTACTTTCAGATAAACTTTTCAACTATAACCTCAAAGATTTTCAGCTTTCTAAACCAAGAGGTTTCAATGGAATTAGCGTTGTAATAACCACTAGCGTTGGTGTGAAACCGTAATTATTACTCTAAAAAAATTTTTGGAAATTTAGCTGATGTCAGTTAAATTTACTTTACCAACAAGTTTTAACATGCAGTTTGTAAATTTCACAGACATGTCTGTTGACTATTACGAACATAACAACTGTTAAAATAACAAACAAGTGTGTTAGTTTTTGACGTTTTATTTTATTTTATTTGTTCATTTGACAAACAAATTTATAAAATGCATGGCAAATTCTTTGTTACAATGACAAATTCTCTTTTTAGGGTACAATCCTATTTTATCCCCATTAATAAAAACTTGATTTTTTATATAAATAGAAAGATTAGGTCCTCTGCATTCTTATTCTTAAAAAAAATTTGCGGAAATGAAAGGATCAAGAGTTATTAAGGATCAAACTTTCAATTTTACCTTGGTCCCCCTTTGATTATTTTTTATTTTTTTATAATAAATATTAAACAAATTGATTTTTTTAGATAAATAGAAAGATTAGATCCTCTGCATCCTAATTATGAAAAAAACAAAATTTGCGGAAATGAGGGTGTCAAAAGTTATAAAAGATCAAACTTTCAATTTTTACTTGGTGAGTGAACAGGGTTAAATAATTATTCGTTTTTATTTTGATTTTATTTGACTCGCTTTTGTGACCCTGCAGACCTTCGATCAAAAATAGCCACTGCCCCCTACAACCCCCGAGCTACTCCCCCCGAGTTTTTTTTTTGGATGTAGAAGACCTAATTTTTCTATTTATCTAAAAAAATCGCCATTTTAACGGGGATAAACTAGGATTGTTCCAAGTTTTTCATATCGACATTTTTAAGTTAATACTACTTGTTATTTGCACCACTAGAGATTTTGGAAATTCTACATACAATTTTTTTTCGATGTATCAACGAGATCAATACACAAAGTATCACTACCAACATTTATTTCGCGAACCTTTTTTAAATTACATGGTACCGCAAAATGGATGCATATGCTGGACATGCTCTAATTGGAAACCATTTTGCACAAAACTTTCATCCTTTGAATGGTCTTTCGGAAAACTGATTGTTTATTTGGTAATTTGAATTATGATTTGATCATAAACGTCGATTTTTATAGCTTGTTTGATTGACGCCTTATAAAAAAACAATGCAGAATCCCATATGCAAAAAATTGAATTAGCTCTTTTAATTATCATTTTTTAAATGGAGTTTTAAATTACAAAATGGCTTTAAATATTTTTTAAATTGGTTTTATATTAAGTTATATTTTCAAAATAGCGCTAAAAGCTTACGATTTTTCTCTGCTCTAATAAAACTAGCCGGCTTACAATACCGGGGATTTGGATTTGGCCCAAAATTAAAATACGGCTTGGATTCATTTTGATTTAACGGCTTACTAATTCCTTCACACAAGCTTTCTTTATTAAGGGCATCAATGGATGTTTTCGGTTTTTTGCATTTCTGGTGTTTGACGTTTTATAGTTTTTGCAGCTCTACCTAGCTCGATTGTCCTTGTTTCATCTAATCGCTCTGTTTTGAGGAATGTTTTTTGTAATTTATTGTATATGGAGTGTGATATGATGGTATATGGAGTATATGGAGTGTGATATTTTATAGAAGAATTAATCATCTTAGTTTAAATCCATCAATAAATCAATATTTCTTTTTTCATTTTTAACTAAATAAGTTAATTATGCTAATCAAACATATTGGTTCATCTTATTTGCATTTTTTACATTCTTTTCATTGATTTGAGAACATTTAAAGAATTTATTCTTAACATGTACAGAATTACGTAAATTACTTTTTGTAATTAATTTGCACAACAATAAAATAGGTAAATCGAGCACATAATTGTGCACCAAGCACATTGAGTTCATAGAGTATATCGAGTACAATTGAGTACACTGAGAAAATTGAGCACATTAAGTCTTAATAAATGTAATATATTGTTTTTTAATTTGCCCAAGTGGGTACCAAAGTGGTTGGTAGATGTAACTTTTTCTCCAATAAAGACTATTTGCAGTTATGAAAATTCAATATTTTAATTTTTGGGATTTTGTCAGCAATTAAACTCATGTAAGTAACGAAATAATTAGAATTTTTTGAATTCGAATGTATGTTTGGATTTCGCTGGAAGACAACTACATATCATTTTTTTCCTTACCATTTCTTTTCGCCGTGAGTTAATTCCGACTAGTCTCAGTTTGTGGGCTCGGCAAATTTTATCCTTAGCTCACTCCAAATATTGAAATACACGCGATTATTTTTAAAAGGGAACTGAATCAAAGGTGTTCGTAAAAGAAACTCTGACAACTCCAAAAATCCAGAGGAAACGAGACTATCACCACCACCGCATCAAATTTAATGACTACAACCAAAAAAATGTTACACGTCTTTGATTGTTCTGGATCCAACTATTCATCCTGAGTTAAATCTAACCCATATATCAACAAATCGATAGTTAAATTAAGCATGAGTCCGTTGAAGGTCATTCATATATAGAGAGCAGAAATCTTTACATCGAAATAAACAGATGGTTGTTGAATTTTGTTGAAAATTAAATCGTTGTCCCGAAATGAACAGTTGGTTGTTGAATATTATTTCAACAAAATGAATATGCCCAACCCAATACTTGTTAGAGCTTTTTTTTTAAAAAAAATTTAACCATAATTTTTTTAAAGCTCCATATGAGCTATTTTTATGAACTGTCTAGATTCTAGAATCATATATTTACATAAGTATAAATATATATGTTCGTATTAATTATCGAAAGCTAAAAAAAAATAAAAGACAAGAATCATTGAACTCATTGTTCTTTTTTTTAATTTGGAACGAGCAAAAGTTGACAACATCTGATCGGTAAAATTAATATTTCAACGTAGAAACTATAATGTTTTTCAGAGACAATCGCTTCGTAGCAGTCGGAAACCGATATTTCCTTACAAACGTCTACAATCCAATACGTGTTTAGTGTGCCACGATGGATGGATCTAGTGGGTTAAAACTAAGTAGACGTACTAGCCTCCTTCTAAACACCTGAAGCCTTCAGATGTACATATAAAACTTCTAACAGTTATAAGAAAAGGACTGTTATTGACTTTTTTCCTCTTGGACACAATATCATAAAACGTATAGTAAATTTTAAGTTGTTTAAAAATTTGGTTTCCGTCTTTGTTATTTTCATTTCTTACATCCATTCATGAAATAATGCCATATGTCATATTTTGTTATACGATTTATTGTTAAGTTACCCATTTTGGTCAAATTATGACTATAAAACAATGCATATTTGACAAAAAATTTAACCTGAAATTTCTAAATATTAAATAACAGCAACACCATCTCGAGCTTGATACACTGAAAAAAAAGAAGGCAGTGTTAAGGACTGCCGACAGAAGTGAAAACTTAAATCTGTGAAATAGTTGTGTTTTTTTTGTATCTTCCAATTATTGTAGCATCGCAAATAAAAATTTTAGAATGTTTAAATTAAAATCATTAAAATTATTCTAGGTTTCACATCTATCAGTATTCCAAGCAACTATTATATACATTTTTAAATTTAAAATAATCAAAACATATCAAATATAAATTTGCGTCTTTCAACACCTTAGAAAGCATGTTGGTGTGGGACCTTGTTCTCAAAAGTTTTTATGTGTTGTTGTGACACACCTTGTAATTTCTACTACCAAACACATTTTATTTAAAAAAAAAATAACTTATCATCAAAGAATATTCCATAACTTAGAGCAAGGGATGGTATCGTTGATTGAAAATACTTCATCCACCAGCACCCCTAAGATATCACTTTGGCTAATGAGATTGCATTGCTATTGCCAGAGGTATACGATATCTCAAGATAACTCATATGCCAATAGCAGGGACTAAAGTACGCGTGGTTGTCACACCCATAGATATACAAGTTAAAATTTTACAAATCTTCCTGCGGAGAGCTAAGCAAATCCATTGGTATAAATGCGCATTGTTGCTGTTTGCAAATCACTATCGGCTAAGTGCCTTATTTTAATTATCATGATTGCCATCCATGTTTTATCATACATAAGCTATGCTTCTTTGTATAGAATTTATGCGATTTCCGTCTCTAATTGTGAGCTTAAAATCGATATAATCGATGTTATCAAGTTTCAAGTTACAAGTATTAATTCTTCACTTAATTTTAGAAACATTCCAAATTAACAACATATTTGGTGAAGATGATAAAATTTGTTAAATTCCAACACATATAATTTTGATATACAAATGTAATTGTTTCAGGTTATATTTAATTTCGTACAAATTATGTTCAACTAAAAAAACATTGATCAAAGCAAACTACCGTTTAAAACGATTGTTAAATAAAAAGCAAATTAGGTGTACAAAACAACTTCCCAAATCTTCATGATGATTAATGTATTAATGCATAAAGGACAAACAACTTTCAGTTTTATATATATGCAATATTTATTTAGCATGATGACTCGAATGCAAATTGCAAAACACAGTAGCAATATAACTTAAAAAAACTGCATTATAGATCAATTTTTTAAAATTCGTATAAAGAAATTTTTATTATTTTTATGAATTCATGAATAAAAAAAAATAATTTCAATGGCGTTTAATAAAAATTAAAAAAAAACAATAAAAAAATATGTACCACACCAGGAATTGAACTCACTACCTACAGAACATCAGTCGAGCACGATATCAACAACGCAATTTGAAACGTTAAGAAATGATAGATAAATTTATTTTAAAAAATATAGATAGATAGAAATGATTTGAAAAATATATTTTCGTTCTTCAAAAATGCAAATAAAGCTTGATGACGCGAATATACAAATTTTACTCCATACGAAATTTCATAACGCGGCTAAAGAAGTTTTCACTTCAAAAATTGTAGGTAAAATACAACAAACAATGGTCTGTTTAATTTATTTAAAGGACACGTTATTTGGTTTCTATTGTTTTGACAAACATGTTTGTTTGTTGCCAGTTTTCAACAAACATGTTTGTTAAATATTTTTAACTACCTTCACAAGCATCGTTGATTTTTGTTTGTTGAATAAATTTTCCAAAAACCAAAAATATAAAACATAAATATGCAAAAATTCGAGTAGTAAGGATTTGAAATTTATAGTGAACTTAGTTATAGTATAGCATAAGTGATATTTTGTGAAATAAAAAGCATAGTTTTAAGAAAATGTGTGAAAGTATCTAATGAATTGTGTCAATTGAAATACCTAAAAACATGAGGGAAATTTTAGTGAATTTTAGTGAAATTAAATTATTTGAATGTTCTAAAAAATTTAATGAAATTCAACAATTTTGTTTTAAAGATGTCTATAAAGGTTAATTTTGTTTCGGTAAATTTTAGTTAAAATCATTTTAAAAAAATCTAAGTAATTTAATTACAACTAACTAATAGTTTTGGAAATATTTGATAAAATCAATAAAATAAAATGTCAAACGTTAACAAACATGGTCGTTATCTTAACAATCTGGTTGTGGTTTTAATCGTAATAATTAACAAACATGTCTGTAAAATTTACAAACAATTTGTTAAAAATTGTTGGTAAAATAAATTCAACTGACATCAAATTGTTGTATTCAACGAACAATTTGTAGAATCAAAAGTAACAGAAATGTTTCTTGAATCGAATTACATTTCTGTAAATTTTACGTACTTTCTTTTTTATTGTAAGCCACCTGTTCTTTCTATTACAGAAATAAAACTTTTTGAAAATAATCTCTCTAACGTAACCCTAAAGGACCAAATATGTGCGTGAATCATCATTTAAACTTTATTAATTCATGAGAGTGAATATAAAAAGCTTCACTTCATTCGAAGATTTTTAAAAAAACTTCATGTGCTGTGTAGATGAGAGAGTTATTCATGTAGTTTCACAAACTAAGCTAACAATTTTAAATGGATTATGATTTATAGAAGTCGAGTATTTTAATTTGCAACTTCTGAAACTCTTAAGTGTCATGATTCAATCTTCCGTAAAAAATTAATTTTTTGTGACATTGAATATGTCTAAAATTAAACAAAAGAAATAAGAATAAATTTATTTACATCAACAAACTCTCCTCAAGATATTTTTTATTATCTTCATTTATTTATTGATTTCCCAAAAACCAATATCAAATAACTGAATACCAACACGAAACAATCCAATAACAAAAATTATTCTGTTAGGCACAATACAATTATTTATAACCTTTTCACGAAATGTTACACTTCCTCTTTTCTTTCTGAAATTTTAACATTGATTAAGACAAAATTATAGGAATAACTTCCAACAGTATGAAAAAAACACAGAAATAATAAGAAATGAAGAAGTCAATAAAGCACTACCTCATTTTTCCAATATAAGAAAATAAAAAAAAAATTTCAAGAAGAAATTTTGTATCATAAATAACATTTTCTAAATAAAAAACAACAACAAATATACACCTGTAAGAGAGGTAGGAAGGAAAATTTTATTCTTTATTTATTTCATTTATTCTAAGAAATTATATTCTTATATCTTCGTTTAAATTTTTAATTCAAAGTAATAACAAATTAACAGTTGAAGTTTTTGTTTTTGCTTTAGGTTTTAATTTTCCACTTTGCCTTTTATCGACGATGTGGAAGATTTTAAAGTAATTAAAAAAATTTTTAAATAGAAGAAGAAATTAGATACGAAAATAGAATAAATGAAAAATTATTAGATAAGATTTTTTAAAACAAAACGAAAATATTGTTACAATTGTCTTAGAAAAACCTACACTTTTGAGCTAGGATACAAAATTAAATCATTCACCGAAGAACGGTTTTGTATTTAGATGTAAGTATTTCAATGTAAGCTCTCACAGATTTATATCAAGGATTCAAAGTCATATTGTAAACAATCAACAATAATCTAGGATTATAAATCAGTAGTCAAAAAATTGAATAGATTTGAGTTAATTAAGGTAATTGTTAGCAATTAAACTCAATCATCTGCACAAGATTTTGTAATAAACACTTGATTCGTAGTTTTAGCGTTCAAACAGTTTCAAAGCTGATGTAATAAATTAACTATTTTATTCTATTTCTTTCCAAATTTTCTTCTATTTGAATGACTTGGTTAAGTATTTTTACCCGGTTAGTTAAACAAAGACAGGCTCTTGATCTTAAGGTTTGGGCTCGTAAAAATCCTAACCCATCTTTTCGCCGTACCTTTATCTGGTATCTTCCATTTGTTCTGTAACGGTTAACACACTATCTATACCTATTTTCGTTAGTTTATATGAGAGCAAGGCGACCATGTTTAATAGTTTATTCATTATTTAAGCTTTTTTGTTGGTCCATACCAACTTTTTTGGTTCTAATTTTATTTAAATCAAAACTGACCCAAAATTGATATTTTTCCTTTTCTCATACAACCATTAAACTTAATTCGAGCTATAAATAAAAAATAAGCTTAAAAAATCAAAATCTGTCTATAAATAAAAAAATAAAATTAAAAGAAAGTTAAAAGGAAAAGAAAAAAATTAAATCTTAATGATATTTAATTATAAATTATTAATGAGATACAATGAAAGCTCGAACTGACAGTAATTATAATAAAGCGATGACAAAGTTAATGAAAAAATGATGATGATTTTTCTTTTCAATTTTTATTCAAAAGTATATTAATGAAAAACGCAAACATATGTAAATGAACCTAATGACACAGCCAACAACAAAAAAATAGTCGTTTTTGTTATTTTCTTGTTTTTTTTGAAGACGTACAAGAAAAAAATTATTGCAGGAAAGTAACAAGAAAATAAAAAGTTTTTAATGAAAATGGGTGTAAATGATTCCTTTTGATTTGGATTTTATATAAAAAACAATGAAACGTCTGGTGAATACAATTAATAATAAGTCTGTTTTAATAATTAAAATTAATAGATTTAAATGGCTTCTGGTAATGGAATATTAATGTTGGTTTTAATTTTGATGGTTTTAGATTTTAAATTCGATGAATAAGGATGAATAATCTATAGATTAAAGAAAGGTCATTGACAACAATAATTGGTGTTGACTGTAACAGATTGGATCAAAATATAATAAATGAAATATCTTGAGTATGAATACAACTAGGGTTACCACCTCATACTTTTACGTCTTCGAAGCTCCGAAGCTAGGACTACTTTTCCAGGTTTTTAAGAACAATAATTCATTCCAGTCAAGTGGTAAAGACAAATTATAAGTAAATACTTAATAACATGGCGTAGTTGAATTATAAAACGTACTTTTACCAATTTTTTTCCAATCCATTTAAAAATGCTATTTCTATTGCGGTACCGACAGCTCTTTTTTAATAGTTCGGGTTAGTCGCTTAGGCTAGAGAACTTTATTGCCTGATGCACATGTTGTGAATAGAGATTGCAATCCCGAGATTTTTTGCTTCACAAAACCCGAAATTGGTGAAGCTAAAAATCATGAGATTGCATTCCCTATTTGTGAATATGAAAGCAGTTATTATAGCTAGAAGTTTTCACATTTGAAACCTCCAGGTTCCATGTAATGGAGGTATTAAGTAATTAATATATTTAGAGCATATTCCGTAAAACTGTCTCTGGAACAGTGTAACAGCTCCAACTATTCTTGTATGAAACAGCAAATTCATACCCGATGTTATCACTGGATCATCAATCTGCTTTAATCCATGCCTGTGAACTCTGTTGACAAAATTAAAAGACGTTTCTGGTCTGGCAGTTCATAAATGGGGGCTGAATTCGGTAATTGGTTCTTTAAATGCTTTATACATCATAGACATTTTATATGTAGAGATAAAACTTTTACTGCAACGTATAGGCAGCCAAGTCGTTGAGATTTTAATTTCGCAACGGAACGGATATGATTATGTCATATTAGTTTGTGATTGATTTAAGTACCCAATAGTTTAAGTGGAGGTGAGTTTAATAATCGTAATCTCGAAAACGTTGCATTTGAGGTATGCAGTGAGATTTATGGGACAAAACTAGAATTAAATGCTTGAAGGTTTAGGTTATCCAGTCCAAAACTGATTCAAGATCTATATCCAAGGACTCAACTATTTTTCTATGTTGATAATTAGTAAGACTAAATGGCTGTATTTTTATTCTTTTAAAATCAATATAAGGTAGAATTGTCTTCGGTAAGGCTGGCTATAGGGTTTGTACTTTGTGGTGATGGCTAGCTGATCGTTGATAAAGATCAGAAAAAGGGTTTGTGATGAGCCGAACTATAAGGATCATTGGCTTGAATTGGGAGTTTAGCTGAAACAACACCAACCAGAACTAATATAAGAGATCTCTGGGATAAAAAGACTCCAAATAAAATAAATTTGTTGAAAAGAGCCCGATGCCAATTTCTGTAGAACCAGAGCTGTGCATTTTCATGTAAAAAATTAGAAAGAATAGTAAAGAATATAAAGAATGTAAAGAATGATTAATAAATGTAAAGAATTTTACTTTCAAGTGATTTTTACAGCTCCTTTAAGAAGACAAACCTTGTACCCAATTCCAACAATGGTAATACAAATTTTGAATTGAAAAGAATTACGAAATTCGGTCTCTATAAAATATTATCCCGATTTAACCATAGAAAATGCGAGGATTGGAAATAATAAATTATGTATTAAAATTTAAAACTTATTACAATAAAATTAACAATTTAACTACAATAACATCAATTTGTTGAATACGACACATATAACAAGCTTGATTTACAATAGCAATTATTTTCAGTATACAAATTATCAAAACCAGGCCTTACCTGTCAATTGATAAAAAGAAGAATGTCCAAACCCAAGTTTTCAACCATTCAACTTTAGAATTTAGATTAAAGAAAATGTTTGCTGAGACGTCACATATATAAGCTATCTTTGTATTCAAAAACAAATATTATGTTTAAAATTTTAGTTGTACAAACAAATGATTGATTTCACAAATTCGATATTTTTGGTATCGTGAAATTGTTTATATTTTAACAAGTTTGAGAATAAATTTAAAATTTGTTTTTAGTATCGACTCAAACCAAAACGTTAGTAAATTTTCTTAAAGGAGCTATGAAAATCAGTATTCAAATGATAAATATAACTAAAGATTGACTTAAAAACTATAACAGAATTTGGCACAACACTGTGTAAAACGCCCTGGATATATCAAGGGAAATTATTTGAGACTCAGCAATGTCATAAATTGCTGTATCCTATTTCTACATGAGAACTGAATAAAGTGCAATGATAAAGATGTTTTCAATTGTGCCTTTTAGAGGATTAAATTTTGTAAGGTTTGATAATGGTGGTAAGTAGGACTACGGTATTAATAATATAAATAGATGTCATGTTTAGTTACGATGATTTTGAGCTAGATAAAGCAAAATTCAGAAATACTGCTTGTTTCATTTTCATACTGAAAGAGCCTTAAATATTTAAAATAAGTGCGTATATATACATATGTATATCATTTACTGTATATGTATGTATATCATTTCACCACGGTGTTAAAAAAATATAAGAATAGCTCTTATAACCGAATAAATATCTTATGTACAATATTTGCATTATCAATATTTGAAACTTGTGTTTCACCTAACTCAATTAAATGAGGTTTCTTTTGGCTGAGATTGTATTGGATGGTAAGGAAGTTTTTGAGAGTCTCTGGATGTTGGTGGAATTGATTACGAAGTGGGAGAAAGAAGTAGGCATTGTATTGAAATTAATAATGCCAACATTAAAAGTTTAATAGGTGGCATAGTACAAACCAAAACCAAAATGAACAGATAGATTAACACAAAAAAAGCCACAAAGATTCGTTCGTTAGGGATGACGGTGATGTAGACAATTATTTCTCGAGAAGTGATTCGACAAGTTTACAAGAATTTCTCTAGGTTTTGGATCATAACTACTCTAATTGGGTAAACAAAAGGGTCCGTATGTGTTTCATTAGAATATTTTAAGGCAAATTAAAGACGAAAAACAAATTAGCTATTTCAGTCTTCATCAAACAATATACCAAACCCTTCACACAGATCAAAGTTTTTAAAATAAATAAATAACTATATGCTTTGAGGTTGTTTATCGAATTTATGAAATTTAATGAAATCTTTGGGTTTGCATAATATTTATTCGGGTTGATGTTGTGTAATAGTTGGTAGCCCTGAATACAACTCATTTAAAGTTTGATAATAATGATTAAAAATCAAAGTAAAAGTGTTTGTACTTAAGCGTGAGTGTTTTGCTCCGGTAACAGTATGTATAGCAGAAAAGGGTATTACTAAGATCTGGATAAATCCCTTAGTGGTATTCAATATAGCCAAAAACTTTTAAGACTAAGAGTAAACCTAACTTACTTAACTCTATAAATGATTTATATTTCTAACAATCATCGTGACAACATTTTAACTAAAACGAACCAAACATTAACAACGTGAGAGTCGGGATTTCATTTTTAAAACCACTGTTTAGAACGTGCTAATCATCTAATCATCCCTAAAGCTCTAGGTTTTAGAAGAAACGATGTAGAATGAAACTCATAAAAGTGTTCTCTAATTATCGTTGCAACCAGTATCCTGAAAACGAAATGTAGATAGATACTTTATTTATGTATTACATCCGTCATGGGTTTATAAATTTGAATGCATGAATAAATCAGTTTTTGTTGATTTATAAATTAATTTACTTTTTTAACTACGGGTGTGATAACTGTTCGTACATCAGCCCCTGCTATTGCAATATGAGTTAACATGAGTTATCACATCCCACTGTAAATAGTAAAGCAACATCATTACTTAATAATTAATTATGGAATATTCCTTGATGATGGCACACTATTTAGTGCTTCATGAACCAAACTCTAATAAGTAATATCACTCTATATCCGGGATTTAATCATTGAGGAAGAAATTACGTCACACGATCAAGGAATACGCTACTAGCTGGATTATTGGCATCAACCCAATTTTGGTTTAATTTCTGAAAATTTTTGAAAAAATTTGCTTTTAATCTACTGTTAACTATCGAAAGTGTTAGAAATAGTTTATGCGATTGCAATACCGTCCGTTTGTATGCATGTTTGTCTGTCTGTGGACAAGATATCTATCTTAGCAATCACTTAACATATTGATTCCAAATTTGGTGTACATGCATTTTATTACAACACATTCTTTGACGTTGATTTTTATATTCGCAGGTCAATTGTGACCTTAAATAAAGGGTTAAAAAGTTAAAGTCTGCAGTGTGTCTGCAAAAATAATATGTCAGAAACTACTTGACCTTTCGACCAAAACCATTTAGTACAAAGATATCTTATACCAATATCTACCAAGACATTGATTTCAGACCCGCAGATCATTTGTGAGTCGAGATGGTCACAACTTGTGTGTGTGTGTCTGTGAAACCTGATACTAAGAGACATTATGTCTTAGAAACTGTATAACATATTAAACCAAATTTGGTGAACATGTATCTTAGCAAATGTATGCTAAAACATTAATATTCATATCCGCAAGTCAATTCTGACCCGAGATATGTAGGTTGAAAGGTATGAGTCTGTCTGTACGAGGACACTTTTTTTTTATTTTATTCAGTGATATTATCGTTACTTTCGATATTTTCATAGCTGGGGTTACGTTGTTCTATTTTTATTTTTATTTGCTTCATTTTATCATAAAATATTGACCTATCTCATACTTTATTTGCAAAGTTCGTTAGATAAACTGACTTCGGATGCTGTTTTGTTTCGGATGCTGGAGGAGCAGTGAGACAAACACTCGTTTTTGGCAAGGTCTTAAAAACTAAGCAATCGAAAAATCAATGAAATTTTTTTCGGATATATTTTAATCTTTTTCGATTTTTCTAACCCAAACTCGATTCCTTGCAAAAAACTTTTGTTTTACTATCTTCTTATCTATGTCCGTAAAATATAGATAAAATCATATATTTGAAATACGAGTTGGTTTTGGTATTGATTTGCAAACATCTTAAGTTGAGTTTTAATGGATATTCAATGGTGAAGTTTTGCTTGATTTCATTGCGAACTGTTGAACCTTTATTTTTAAGTAAAACCAGATATATTTGCTCTGTTGCTCATTTTTGTTTACTTAAGACATCGAGACAAAAATAAGTGTTTGCTTTTTTGAATTGAACTAGTTAACTGCAAGACAATTTTTACAAAAAATTTATTTGAAAATATTCCTGCTCAAAAAGGAAATAAACCACTTTATTACAAATTCAAATTTTCCAAATAAATTTTCATTTGATTTTATTTGTTTTCCTTCTACCTTTGTGTAATTTAATTCTTCATTAAAATTATAAAATGTTACTCTGTAGACTCAATGAATATTCCTAAAATTTAATGAATTTAAAGTATCGTCTTTGTTTGAAGCTGGAAAAATATATAGGGTAAGGTAAGGAAGTGTATTTGAAAAATCTAATTTTTCAATTTTCTTGTAAATTTTTAATCCAATTTAGATTTCCAAAAAACACATTTCATATCATGAATAATATAAAATTTTTTTTTGTGTTCGTCTTATATTCACTTAAAAATAAAAAACAAACAACCGTTTCTACTATGAGTTTAAATGGTTGTTTTTCCAATTTGTGTTATACGAATTTATGTTTTAAAATGAAAATATATTACAGAGGAGTTAGAACAAAGTTTTTTTTTACAGAATATAAGTGTTTTTCATTAGAATTTAAAGGTAGATTGAAATAAATAAAAATATATAGAAAGTTACTGCATATCTCACTTTAATTAAAAAATTTGGAATTTATAGAAAAAGAGGTTTTAGAAGCCACCAATAAATTTTATGTTATAGAAAATATCGCACAACTTTTTTTTGAAGCTCATTAATTAATATAATGTCGATCTCCGGTTAAAAGATAAGCAGAGGTCCGTTTTCAAGACTACAACTAGAAGAAAGAACATGAGAAAGAAAACACACATATTAACTAAAATGAATTAAAAAAGTCTTACACCTAGAAAATTAGTAGAGATTCTGAATTTATAATGTTCATAGATGAGAAAAATAGAAAAACTAAAATAATCTGTGGAGAGATTTTTAAATAAATCCACATTGAACATTTTTGCGCACGAAGTACGATATTTTGGAAAATATGGCATTGTTTTATATGAATAGAAAGGAAAAAATGTTATAATAATAATTTTTAAGTGGTAATTCTATTAAACTTTTATTATTTCAATATTTTAGTACTAATAAAATATAAAAATGTAACATAATTTAATTATAATTACATCAATTTAAATATGTGAAGCATTATATCTACAAACAGCGCTCAAAAGGTGTTTAGGATAATCCGGGTGATTCGCAGCAACCTTATTCATTTCTCAGAAAGACTTTAAGAAATCAAAATGTACGGACTCCATCGCCTGCTCCCCAAAAAATGCTAATCCTTCGCCGTTTTTTTCACAGAACTGTTATGTGAAAAAAAACTGCATGAATCTTTGGTGTAACGCTGACACCTAAGTCCATGTAGCTCTTTTTGAAAGCTTCTATACATGCTTTGTAATTTGGTCAAGATTATTTCCGAAGCATGCAGAAACTACTTTTTTGAAGTCGTCAAATACTTTAACATCCTTAGGTGTTGCTAGATTTTCAAACTGGCGCAGAATGTCTACTTCATCCACAAGTGTTTTGCATGCATTTCCTTTAAACCCAGAACATCTTCGCCTGATTTCACTCTGAACGTGACAAGCTTTTGCCCATGACAGCGACATGCTATCCCCTCATCATACTTAGCACGCTTACCGCTGCATTAAAACTGCAACTCATTTGATTGAACAGAAAGACATATTTTCAAAAATCCGCCTCCTCCATCAATACCCATTTTTAAGTGAACATCCAGTACATCTGGTTTATTTTTCACATACCGAACAAAAGCAGGAACATCTTTGCAGTAAACTCCAAACGCCGGAGCGTAATAGATAATTCGCTCTGCGACACAAGGTTAAACGTGTTTTGTTTTGTTTTGGTAGTTTTATTTTCACAGTGCTTGTGTCGCTAAAGTCAATTTTAGTTTTCATTATTTCTGTTTTTTAAATTATGGTTAATAGACAATAATTAACAATTAATAAACTACTAATAATTATAAAATTTATTATAAACGGTTAATATAAACATTTAATACAAAATTATTTTGTCTTTTTCTATTTATAAGTAAAAACATGATGCCAGTATTTTTGAAATATCGTACTTCGTGCGCAAAAATGATCAATAAGGATTTATTTAAAAATCTCTCCACAGATTATTTTAGTTTTTTGATTTTTCTCATCTATGAACATTGTAAATTCAGAATCTCTACTGATTTTCTAGGTGTAAGACCTTTTTATTTAATTTTAGTTAAGGCGCACCGTGAACAAGTATTAAAACATAAAGAGAAAAAGTTATGAGTTTGTATCTTGTATCTTGTATACTGAAAGTGGCTTATCTTAATTTGTGAGTTGGCAGAAAAACAATCGTTAGTGTCAAAATGATGCCTACATTTAATTATGGCGAACCGTCGTGCCAAACCCCTCCCCAAACTTTAATCACATTAACACATCATTTTATCTACAATTAAAAACAGTACAGAGTACTTTGTATACACTCATACAATACCTAAAATCTAAAATAAAATTTTGAACCACTTACCTCCATAACAATTCTCTTCTCATTGGTTTCTGGTGTTGTAATCCTGCGATTCCAATCGTTCGGTGTCGTTCAACCAGACTCCCCTAAATTTATCTACGACCATATATTTTATGGTTTACAGTAAATTATGTTCTTCGATCAATTAATCCTCAAATTTTGACTACTCATTCCAAAATACAATTGATGTAAAACGTGTTTTAGACAGAGTTGTGAAAACTTGACCATTTTTGTTTTTCCTGAAACTTGGCATATAAGTAGTATGGATAAATTAAAAAATACAGCTTATTTTAAAATTTTTTTAAAGTGCATAGTTTGAGCATAGGGGGCACTCCGACATGCATGAAAAATTAAAATTCGATTCGATGAAACTTACCGATTTCATCACACTTTTTTTTGTTTGATAGATGATTAGGTAGTCTTTGAAAAAAAAATTAAATAATTGTTTTTATAATTAATTTTTAAATAAAAATATTAAAAATCTTTTTTAAAGATGGCGCTAGGTTCGAAAATCAAGTAGAATTTAGTTAATTTTTTTTCTGAAAATAGTTCTATCCTTACTCTAAAATATATCAAATTAACTCAGAGGCGTTAATTTTTGTTCTTGAGATATTTAATTTTAAAGATTTTTAGTCGACTGAAATTCGAATTTTTCTTCATTTTTTCAAACAACTTCCATTAACAAAAAATTTTAAAATCAATTAAATTTTAACTTTTTTTTTTTAAATATAGCTCTAACCTTACTTTAAAATATATCAAATTTACAAAGAGGCGTTAATTCGTGTTCTTGAGATATTTAATTTTAAAGATTTTGAGTCCGATTAAAATTCTGATTGTTCATTATTTTTTCGAACAATTTTATCATTAAAAAATTTAAACCACTGAAGTTCGAGAAAATAATGAACAATTAGCATTTTAATCGGACTAAAAATCTTTAAAATTAAATATCTGAAGAACACGAATTAACGCCTCTTTGTAAATTTGATATATTTTAAAGTAAGGTTAGAGCTATATTTTTAAAAAAAAAGTTAGAATTTAATTGATGTTAAAATTTTTTGTTAATGGAAGTTCTTTGAAAAAATGAAGGAAAATTCGAATTTCAGTCGTACTAAAAGTCTTTAAAATTAAATATCTCAAGAACAAAAATTAACGCCTCTGAGTTAATTTGATATATTTTAGAGTAAGGATAGAACTATTTTCAGAAAAAAAAATTAAATTAACTCCAATTAATCTTCGACCCAAACGCCATATTTAAAAAAGATTTTTTAATATTTTTATTTAAAAATTTATTATAAAAACAATTATTTAATTTTTTTTTCAAATGACTACCTAATCATCTATCAAACAAAAAAAAGTTTGATGAAATCTGTATAGCCGTTCTTGAGCAATTTAATTTCAAAGTTACATCGGATTGGCAGAATTTTAAATTTTCATGCATGTTGGGGTGCCCCCTATGCTCAAACCATGCACTTTAAAAAAATTTTAAAATAAGTTGTATTTTTTAATTTATCCATACTACTTATATGTTAAGTTTCAGGAAAATCAAAAATGGTGAAGTTCAAATTTTGACTTTTTCACCAGCGTAGATCATGTTTTTCACCAATTTTAACTGCAGTATTCTTCCAGTTAATCACTTTAAATTTATTATTATACTCCTTTTTTAATTTTAACAAGTTATACTCAACAATTTTTGTCTGTATTTCTTTCTATTTCTTTTGTAAATTTTTTCAAAACTAACATAATTATCTTATTAGATAAACAAAATTTAATTAAATTCTACAACACTCTACAACATTCCCAAGCAAATTGTGGCAAGCTGCATTTTTTACAAATGCTTCAGCAGTCAGCTGCTTAATTTGAAATCCCAGATGAGTGATCTAGGTGATCTACGGGTTCACCACTTTCCAATCAATTCAAGCATCAGATCAAAGAGTAGGACGTACCATGTGTGATCATGGGTAGCCCAATTTGGCATAATACTGAAAAAACCTAAAGATTGATGTACAGAGCATTAAAAAGCACAAGCAATTTCACTAAGATGTACATTCCATCGAGTATGGTCTTCAGCCAGCGATAGCACTTCTGTCACTCTCTCGAATGCATTAATTTGTGGCGAGCATAAAGCTGTAAGGGTTTGGTGAGCCCAATATTTTAAAATGAAATGTTCAAACAGTTTAGATTTAAACTGCAATCCATTGTATGAGGCAATTGTTTCTGGACAACCGAAAACATGCAACACATTGGTTTCTAACAGTTTTCAAATAGGCTCGGCGGTAAGTGTCCATAAAAGAAATAGGAAATTAGTAAGACGGCCTAAGATAATCAAAATTACTGTGTGACCAGACTTCGTTCTCGTATTAGAACCGATTATGTCAATGTATAATCGTTGACTGAGCCATTCTGATTTCAAAAACGTAAGCATGAGAACACTTAGATTGATGCAAAAGGTTTTGACAGTCTTCCACACGTTTAAGTGAATAATATAGGATCCAATTTGTGTGACCATCTGGGGCCAAAAGTAAAATGTAAGTATTAGATGAGATACAATTTTCGCCACTCCACCGTGTGCAGAGGTTGGAAAATATAAAGTTATTTAGGTGATTGACTTAATGTTTATATTCTAACGATTAAGAGGGTTGATTGTTGATATTGAGGTTCTAATTTTATTTGAGTTCTACTGGACAAAGCCTTGAAGTTTGCAACAGTATCAGCACGTCGATTCAAAGAATCCTTAGTTTGAATCAAAAGTTTATGATGTTGAACAAAGTTGCTGTAGCTTATGTATTACTAAATAAATTAACCATAGATGACTAGTTTTAAATTGGTTTCCTAATATTTTCAGCTCAAGTATAACCTCATCTAAATTATCTGTTAAATTCTTAGACTAGAAAATGTAGAATGTTTAATTTAACGTTGATCCACTAGTTTTTGTATAAAAATATTGCAACGCTGATGCATAGGCTGACTTCACCACAGCTCTGGAAACATAGTGTTCTGGATATATAATGAGCTAATATCCATAAAATACTTTAATTAAAAGCTAACCAATATTATAGACTTCGTAGTTTTAATAATAAAAATACTAAAGCAGGCAGTAGTATCCCAACAAACATAAATTATGTTGTACGAGAAAAAGTAAACAACAATTTTATCGGAAGTGACAAAGCGGAAGTTAGGATGCAGAACTGTTGTAAACCGTACTAAATGTGTATGTACCAAATTTCATCCAACTCGATTATCAGGTACAGAAGTTATTGAGCTTCCAAAATAACAGGTGCTTGGAGGACCCCCTACCACTTTGTTCACTATCGCTAAAAAAACTAATCAGTTCCTTGCCATACATGTTTGCATCTTTTTGCAAAGTGTAATCAAAATTACTTAACGAACGAATGTTGTATGCTTCCAACAAACATTGAAACAATAAACAGGTGTTCGGGAGGACCCCACCACTTATCCCAATATTGTCCAAAAACTAGTCAATTCTTTGTCAATAAAGTCTTTATCTTTTTTCAAAGTGCCATTAAAATTGATTAATGAATGGAATCTGGTATGCTCCCAACAAACTTTAAAAACCAAGTGTAAAAAGTCAGCAGTTGTATGGTAGATCCCCCGCCACTTTGATCAATGTGTCCCAAAAGATGATAATTATCTTCTTACACTAATTGAAATTTTTCCATAAGTTTCATCATAATCACTTCATTATTGTAGGCTGTAGTGTGCATAAAGATACTGAAAAAACTGCCAACAATTAAAAAAAATATATTTTTGCCGGAAGTAAAAAACCGAAAGTTGGGATGCAGAATTTTTGTAAATCATACTAAATGCTTTTGTACAAAGTTTCATCCAATTCGATTATCAGGTACAGATGCTATTGAGCTTAAAAAAAACAGGCGTATGGGACACCCCCTACCACTTTGTTCACTATCGCTCAAAAACTAATCAGTTCTTTGCCATACATGTTTGCATTTTTTTCCAAAGTGTCATCAAAATTGGTTCACGAACGAATGCTGTGTGCTCCCAACAAACATTGAAAAAATGATGACACAGTAAACAGGTGTTTGGGAGACCCCGTACCACTTATCCCAATATTGTCCAAAAACTAATCAGTTCCTTGTCATTTAAGTCTCGATCTTTTTCCAAAGTGTCATTAGAATTGATTAATGAATGAAGTCTGTATGCTCCCAACAAACTTTAAAAACAAAGAGTGAAAAGTCAGCAGTTGTATGGTAGACCCCCGCCACTTTGATCAACGTGTCCCAAAAGATGATAATTATCTTCTCACACTAATTGGAACTCTATTCCATAAGTTTCATCATAATCACTTCATTATTGTAGGCTGTAGTGTGCATAAAGACACTGAAAAAACTTAAAAAAAGTACAAAAAATTTTTTTTTACCAGAAGTGAAAAACTGGAAGTTGGGATGCAGAACTATTTTAAACCGTACTACATACTCATGTACCAAGTTTCATCCAATTCGCTTATCAGGTACAGAAGTTATAGACCTTTCAAAAAAACAGGTGCTCCAGGGACCACCCACCACTTTGTTCATTATCACTCAAAAACTAATCAGTTCTTTGCCATACATGTTTGCATCTTTTTCCAAAGTATCACCAAAATTCGTTCACGAACGAATGCTGTGTGCTCCCAACAAACATTGAAAAAAGTGTGACACATTAAACAGGTGTTCGGGAGGACCCCCACCACTTATTCCAATATTATCCAAAAACTAATCAGTTTTTTGTTACTTAAGTCTCCATCTGTTTCCAAAGTGTCATTAAAATAAATTAATGAATGAAGTCTGTATGCTCCCAACAAACTTAAAAAACAAAGTGTGAAAAGTCAGCATTTGTATGGTAGACCCCCCACCACTTTGATCAATGTGTCCCAAAACATGATAATTATCTTTTCACACTAATTGGAACCCTATTTCATAAGTTTCATCATAATCACTTCATTATTGTAGGCTGTAGTGTGCATAAAGACACTGAAAAAACTTCAACTAAGTACAAAAAAATTTTATTTCCGGAAGTGAAAAACCGGAAGTTGGGAAGCAGAACTATTGTGAACCGTACTATATACTCATGTACCAAGTTTCATCCAATTCGATTAATAGGTACAGAAGTTATAGAGCTTTAAAAAAAAACAGGTGCTCCAGGGACCCCCCACCACTTTGTTCACTATCGCTCAAAAACTAATCAGTTCTTTGCCATACATGTTTGCATCTTTTTCCAAAGTGTCATCAACATTCGTACACGAACGAATGCTGTGTGCTCCAACAAACATTGAAAAAAGTGTGAAACATTAAACAGGTGTTCGGGAGGATCCCCACCACTTATTCCAATATTATCCAAAAACTAATCAGTTCTTTGTTACCTAAGTCTCCATCTTTTTCCAAAGTGTCATTAAAATAAATTAATGAATGAAGTCTGCATGCTCCCAACAAACTTAAAAAACAAAGTGTGAAAAGTCAGCATTTGTATGGTAGACCCCCCACCACTTTGATCAATGTGTCCCAAAAGATGATAATTATCTTTTTACACTAATTGAGACCCTATTTCATAAGTTTCATCATAATCACTTCATTATTGTAGGCTGTAGTGTGCATAAAGACACTGAAAAAACTTCAAAAACGTACAAAAATAATTTTTTTACCGGAAGTGAAAAACCGGAAGTTGGGATGCAGAACTATTTTAAAGCGTACTACATACTCATGTACCAAGTTTCATCCAATTCGCTTATCAGGCACAGAAGTTATAGAGCTTTCAAAAAAACAGGTGCTCCAGGGACCCCCCACCACTTTGTTCACTATCGCTCAAAAACTAATCAGTTCTTTGTCATACATGTTTGCGTCTTTTTCCAAAGTGTCATCAAAATTCATTCACGAATGAATGTTTTAACCTCCCAACAAACATAAAAACTTTGTGGAAAAAACCACCTGTTGTATAGCGGACCCCCCAACCCTATATCCAATGTGCTCCAAAAGCTGATAAAATATTTCTCATGTTTTTTAAAAGCTTTTCGCAACGTTTCATGAAAATCGATCGGTAATTGTAGGCTACAGTAGGGCAAAACACCTGAAAAAAAAACTTTTCAACCGGAAGTGACAAACCAGAAGTTGGTATGCAGAAATATTGGAAACAGTACTAAAACCTTATATACTAAGTTTCAACAAGATCATAGCCCGGGATCAGAAGTTATTCAAGGCTTAAACTTAGAGGTGTTCGGGAGACCCCCGCCATTTTGTCCAAATTTGAAATGAATCCAGATCTTCCTGTTTCAAGTGAACTTGTATCATTTGCCAAAGTTTCATCAAGATCCTATGCAGAAAACAATTAATTCGGCTCGAAGGACCAAAGAGTTTGTGTCTTAACAATAGAACAATAGATGTGAATAAAAATGTCCTAAGAAAAATGACTGGGAAAAGTAAAAGCACTATACTTGTTATATTGATTTTATTGGTTGACAATTTAATATGTTATAGTTAATTGGTTGACGACTCATATAAAAAGAGGTCAAATTTTTAAGGTTTATAAATGGCGTGATATATTGACATCATAACCAACAATGTGTTTTTTGTAATTTTTAGCAAATTAACTTATGATATATGAAAATATGTCCTGAAGTTCAGTTATCAAACTTTGTCTAATTTAAAATTAATGGATATATCAAAATTTCTCTACGACAACACCTTATACTACAACTTTCATTTTACATCTAACATCAAAAAATTTCTTGCCCCACATTTCACAAATCTTATTGCACATCTTAAGTTTTACGTCTCACATCTCATGTCTGAAACGTCACATTTCATAACTTACAACTTTTAATCTAACATCTCGTCCTAAAAATCTCACGTCTTACATCTCACTTCTTATATCTTACATATCTCAGGTTATCAAATCTGATTTTATTATAACTTTATGTTTTAACCCTTAGAATAATAATTATTATGAGATTTTTTTTTCAAGAAAATATCGAATCTTGTTCTGTTTATAAATTTTGGCAATGCACGCATTCAATTCTTTTTCCGTCTTTATTAAACCCGAATGCAACGACATTATTAAATTTGAAAATGAAAACTTAATTTCTTCATATTCAAATATTCACTTTATCGTAAATATCGGAAATATTTATGAACTTCGTACATCGTTAACGAACGACAAACTATTCTCCTCCCTCTCCACCCACTCTAACAAACAGTTGGATTTGTTGGAGTGTTGAAATGAAGACCGACTTAAATGATATGAGCTCAAATTTTGAAACATTCTTGAAATAGATATTTTCAGATCATTGTAAATCACATATGAGTTTTCTAACTCAATTTTAGAGCACGGGTCCAATAAAATATTCAATACATCCTCGCACCACCGTAGGCAAAATAAAAATGATTTTAAAATTTGGTGTATGAACGTTATAGCATTATTACTCCTTTTTTATATATTTATTTTTTGCTACCATTTTATGATTTGACAAAAAAATAAATAAATTTTGATTAGAATATAAAAAAACGTATTTTGTTGTTGGTATTCTGATGGGGATGATAGATATGATTTTGTTGATTTTATGTTTATATTGAATGTCAAATCAAGACCTTAGAAAAATACCTAATTTATTTTGTTGTTGTTTTGTATTCAAAAAGTTGATAAGATAGACATGACACGTATTTTATTTCCGTTCAGAAAATTTCTCGTAAATAAAACATATACATATTGTGTATACATAGGATGTAATGCTTAGGTTGTTATATTTGGCCTACATATTTTTTTAGGACGTACTGTTATTAAAATGGCAAGTTTGATTTCTGTTGGGATCATCATTTTTGGAATTTTGTGTTGTTAATTAAAAAATTTGTTGGCAATACAGATATGATCTACCAGTGGTTTTTAATGAAATAATACGATGCCTTGTTCAAATATTTTCTGTTATGTTATATGGTGGTTTTTAAATAATAATACCAAAAATTGTTGCTTCAAAATTAAACAGGTGATTGTTGAATAATAAAACCAAAAGCTGCTACATCAAAAGTAATTAGATACTTGTGGAATAAATCAAAATTAGTTGAATAGATCCACCACCTGTTTATTTCAGTTGCACAAAAATAAACAGGTGGTTGTTGAATAATTATATAAATACAAAAATCGTTGCACCAAAAATAAACCGGTGATTGTTGAAAAATTCAAAAATTGTTAAACAATAAATCTGCAGTGATTGGTGATTGTTGAATATAACTATAAAAATACAAAAAATCGTTGCATCAAAAATAAACAGGTTATTTTTGATTATCATGTATAACTCAAATATAGTTGCACCAACAACCGGTGATTGTAGACTATTGTGATTTTCAAAAAATAATATCACAACTATGAACAGTAGAATGAACTTTTTACTTTACCATGATTTTAACTTGTATGATGTAATGCAATATATCGAAAAAAAACTTACATACCCTAAATTTTGTTTTTTGTTTCTTTTGTTTTGGACCATCCTTAATAGACAATAAATTTTTATGTATGTCTGTGGGTGGGTTGGTGTGGTGCGTGATATTCCATCATAGGATCTAGATGAAACCTTGGCTTTGAAACTTAGAAACATGGATTTATTTCCAAATTTTACAAAATGGCGGAGGGTCTTTCAAACGCCTCTAAGTTTACATCTTCAATAACGATTTCTGCATACCAACTACTGGTTTGTCACTTCCAGTTAAAATTTTTTTTTTTTGTGGAGATCCCCCAAGCACCTGTTTTTTTTAAGCAGGTTCATAAGCATTTAGTATGGTTCACAACAACAACACCCTGTACAATTTTTTTTACTTTTCCTCGTATAACAGAATTTATGTTTGTTGGGATACTACTGCTTTCTTTAATGGTTTTATAATTAGAATTACGCGAAATCTATAACATTGATTAGCCTTTAATTAAAGTATTTTATGGATATTAGCTCACATAATATTTTGTAGCCAGTGCGTCGTAATATTTTTTTAGCTTATTTGATAAAGTACCAGGATGTTAGATAGAGATCCAAAACAAGAGATGAAATAAAATTTAGAGTATGTAATTCTTTTTTTTTCTCGATGGATTGCACTCCTTCACATAATTGACACACAATTCTGGTGAAGTAAAAATAATTGATTTTCATTGAAATAACTACAATGCAAAGTTTTTTCTTTTTTTAATTTATTGGGTTCTAAATCTTATCCTACACAATTTAGTATAATTTTATTTACCATCATAACTACTAATATAATAAATGTCAATATTTATTATTGCGACAGCAAGATAAAAAATAGATCTTTACTAATGATCCGGTTTCAATGGACTGATACGAATCAAACATTTTCACATATTTATATTCGTAAAATTCAATGAAAGCAAAAACGAAAAACAATATAAAACCATTGAATGTAAGGGCCTAATATTAAATTGAATCAATACTATCAGTTTAAATAGATAGCATCGGATCGGTTAGACAAATTTGATGTGTGTGTTGATGTATATAGCTGCGTACCGATCAATTAATCAACACTATGCGTTGTTTTGTTTGACAAAAGTTTATTAAAAACTTAACTTTACATTAGTCACTTATAGAAACTAAATTTGATTTTAATTAATTTAATGGCAAAGTAAAACTTTAAATTTAATGGCAAAATTATGAGCACACTTAATTGTTTAATTTTATTAAATTACGATATTGATTTGCTTGAATCTAGAACACGAGTGATTTTCTTTTTTCAATAATATTCCCGCATGGAGGGATCAGTTTTTATAGTTTTGACATTTTTTTTATTTTTGATCTACGGGTGTGACGGCCCCGCGTGCTCCAGTCCCTGCTATTGACATGCGAGTTGACGTGAGATGTCACACGCCACTGGCAGTAGCAGTAAGATGTCACTAGCCAAGGTGACATCTTGGGGGTGGTGGGGGATGAGCTGTATTCAGTCAACGGTAGCACCCTCAATCTTGGCTGTTAAATGGTCCTTGGTGATGGGACGCTGTTGCTTCCTTGAAGAGGTGAGCCTTCATGTAATTATGTGTGGGCTTTAATCTTTAAGAAGGAGAGTGCGTCACTGGATCGGGGAATGTGCAACTGGCTGGATTGTTGGCGGCTACATTTTTGTTTTGTTTCGGCAAATTTTTGGAGAAATTTGCTGTTTACTTTTTATTTACTTTTATTTTCTCTATTCTATCATAGAGTGTTGGCCTGTGTCATGTTTTGTCAGTGATAGGATTTTTTCCATTCTTTAACAAAAAATATAAGGATACAAACGGGGAAGGATTTACATCCATCAACACCTTTGAACGTATGTTGTTGTGGGACCTTGGTCTTAAAAGGTTTTTATGTGTTATTGTGACACATATTGTAATTCCTACTACACAACACATTTTATTAAAAAAAAAAAAAAAAAAAATATTACCATCAACCAAAATTAATAGAGAAGACGACCATTGAACCAAAATCGAGTTTCGAGATTTTGGTTAACTTTTGAATAAATTAATTAATTTATTTATTAATCGTTTAGCGCTGCAATGTGTATTTTATCGTTGATGTTTAGATGGTAGATGGCACGAGTAAATAATCGTTTGATTGTTTGTAGGGATTAATTATTTAAATTTAATTATATTAACCTCTACAAATTTATAGTATTTTACTTCAACGCAGATGCTAGTAATTATTTATCTAACCGCTTCGTAATAATTTTGCATCTTGAAATATCTTTAACGTTGTTTTTTATTATACCAAGAAGTAGATGAGTTCTTGTTTTAAGAGGACACGGCAAAGGCATACAGTACAAAATAATCGAATTTAACAGAAAACACATTTGAAATTTGGCATGTAAAGTTTTCATTATTATTTAAAAGAATGTCGCCAGAGTCGCCAAAACAAAGGAAATAAATGTATGTTTAGTTTTAAAACAATTTATAGTTAATAAATTATTTATATTTTTGTTAATTTAAATTAAATTTAAGAATTTAACTCAGAGTAGGTAAAACTACGGTTACTCAATATATTTGGTCTTTTTAGAATACCTTCAGGAGTATTGATTACATAGTATTGATTACTCCTGAACTCCTAAAGATGTCCTTAAAAGACGAAAAATATTGAGCAATCGTAGAAAATAAAATTAAAACTTTTATTTCTGAATTAATTCATATTATCAAGCGTTTACACTAGCTGTCAAATAAATATGTTAAATAATGTTTTATATAATATAACAAAACTTTTGATACATGTATGACTCATTATTCATTTTCTCTTGAACTGCAGGCTACGTTCATGTCTTCCATGGGTTCTTGAGATTGATTTTATTTGTTTAATGTTAAAATGATTTTGTTTATATATATGATCACCATAGTATATAGTCACCACAGTATATAGACACCGGTGCTTAAATCTCGAACTTACAAATAATGCTTACCCAAGAGAGATCTTTTAAGAAGATCAAACCCTCGTAACAGGACCATTTAAACTCCTCTTTATTATCAATCGTTAATAAATAATTTTTTCTTATTCTCATTTTAGGTAAGTTAACAAGCCTTCGGGGTTTGACAAGATTGCGGAAAAGTGAGTTTAAAACTGGTAAGAAAATGCTGTTTATTAGAACACGATTTTTAAAATTTGACTTATTGTAGTGGTTCTTAATGTCGTAACTTTTTAAAATCTTACAAAATAAGCAGAATCTAAAAGAATTGTTAAGAGAAAATTTATCCTCGAATCATCATCCTCGTATACCAGACCACTTACTAGTGAGTCCATGAGTGGGTGAATCAATCAATGTGTGCGACACAATTTAACTGCAGGGTATATGATTCGAGTTCATTGGAATAGGATAATATGAAATATTTTCAACATTATTTAAAGTAAAGGGTGGAAATGTGGTCTTTCGAACAAATTTTTTTCTGGATTCAGTTTTGTTGCAAATTGAAATGTATGGTTTAAGTAATATTTCTAAAAATTTTCTATTCTACCTGACAGTATATCACTTCCAGTAAACACTGGTGATGCGGCGTCGATGAGAGGTGGACTGTATTTTTTTCTTGACGATATATTTTGATGTGAGTTGGTTGGCACATCAACTTCCAACACCGTGATGCAAATATCAAGGTAATGTGAGACCCAGAGAAATACAGAGACTAATATCGACTCATATAATAGTTAAAAAATCATGTACATATGAGATGTTTTGATTGAAGCAATGACGAAAATGTCTCAGCTCATATAATAGTTGGAATTATGTAAGTGAGATGAATGATGCAATGATGAAAATATCTCAGCTCATATAATAATTGAAGTTATGCAAACGAGATGATTAACAGAAGTAATGACGAAAATATCAGCTCATATAATAGTTGAAGTTATGCACATATGAAATGAAAATATCAGCTCGTTTAATATTTGAAGTTACGTAATTGCGATGATTCACTGAAGTAATGACGAAAATATCAGATCATATAATAGTTGAGATTATGTACATATGAGATAAACTATGCAATGATGAAAATATCAGCTCATATAATAGTTGAAGTTATGTACATATGAAATGAAAATATCAGCTCGTTTAATATTTGAAGTTATGTAATTGCGATGATTCACTGAAGTAATGACGAAAATATCAGATCATATAATAGTTGAGATTATGTACATATGAGATGAACTATGCAATGATGAAAATATCAGCTCATATAATAGTTGAAGTTATGTACATATGACATGAACTATGCAATGATGAAAATATCAGCTCATATAATATTTGAAGTTATGTAATTGCGATGATTCACTGAAGTAATGACGAAAACATCAGATCATATAATAGTTGAGATTATGTACATATGAGATGAACTATGCAATGATGAAAATATCAGCTCATATAATAGTTGAAGTTATGTACATATGAAATGAAAATATCATGGACACATCACCCGTTCCAATCGATGAAACTTATACGAGGTTTTTTTTACTGCATGCACACTCGACGAATATTTGTCAGAGAAACAAGAAAAAACTATTTGGTTAATTTATATACATTAAAAAAACTGACCTGATGCACACAACTTTATATAAACTCCTTTATTAATTTTACAATTATTGATTTAAACACATGGGAATACAAAATATTTTAAAATTTACTTAAAAAATAACAAAACAGAGCTTAGCTCATACTTAACCAACTACATGAAAAAAAACACAAACAACACTTTTTATTGACTATACTATTCAGGTATAAATTCGTAAGAATAAGAGAGCAAAACTACCAAAAACAGTCCATTTTATAGAAAGCCAAAACTCTACAAATCACAGCTGTCAAGTTTACCAACGATCTCGAAACTATCGAATTAATAATATAGAATAACGAACACATAAATTCAATGTGAAAATTGAAAATATCGAATGAATGATCAAAATATACCGAACACGTCAATTCAAAATTGAAAGTTTCGTTGACATTTCAAAAGGATTGTTTTGGTAATGTTTTGCATAATTTTATAAATCTTTAATTGGTTTTGTTTTGATTCTAATTTAAAATATTTTGATTTTTCAGGTAAACTATTTAACAATTCACGATAATGCGTGAACAACTGGTGTTTGGGATTTTTGTTCTTTTTTCGAGAGGTTTATACACACTAAAATCAAGAGATTTTGATAAATTCTAGTAGAAGGTTACAATTTGTATCAATAAACATGAATTAGAGCAAACCCAATTGGATCGGATCACCAAACATTTCAATTGGCGACCAATGAAAAGTAAAAAACATTTTAATAAATTTAATATTGATTATTTAAAATTTGGTGAACATTTCTAATAGTCAATGTAAAAGATGATTGGGAGTTAGTTTAATGTAATAAATGACGACAAAGGACGACAAAAATATCCGAACTTAAAGTGTTGCACGTGGGGCTCAAAATTATACAAATCTGTCAATGAACCAATGTGATATCAGAAAAAGGCAAACTACCAGATATTACAAATGGCTAAAGCACCTGCTGGTAGAATTAGAGTACAGATTTGTGATATAGGGCTACCTAAAGACATATTTAACTAAAACATCTTACAACATTAATGTTTCAATATCATTCAATGTCACTCAGACGCTCGGATGAACATAATATGGTAACCAACAACATTGTGTTACCCTTGCATGAATATTACGTACGGTGACCACACTCGTTGTCGATTGATGTCAAGAAAGTCTCCCCAAAAAACTGCCCGCAACCTGCTGACAACTTATCTTAATATCTTGGATGCCTGGGATCCCTCCTGGAATCATTACAACCTAGCCTTTTTATTGCTAACCCGACTTCTACTCAACCTGGTTTTGATCTGCCAAGTCATACCTGGACTACAATAAACCGAATAAGAACGAATCATGGACGTTGTGCTGATTCTTTCTACAAGTGGGGCATTTCAGAGTCCCGTCAATGTGACTGCGGAGCTCCACAACAAACCATAAACACAGTGCAACTGTGTGTCCAATTCGAAGATACAATGGCGACATATCAGACATGCATTTGGCTACTCTCGATGTAGTAGCATGGATAGACTTACTCGTTGTAAACATCTAATGTTCAAATGTACTGCCAAAATCTATTGTAAGCTTATTTAATGTGTCATCATGTTTTGTTTCTGGTAGATTTCATAGAAAAATCTACTTATTTTAAGTTTTATTTTTATTAAAATGCAATATTTAAAAATATACTTTTTTATATGTTTATTTTATTACTAATAATATTACTTCCTTATAGTAACAATTTTTATTTGATTTATATTTTTATTGAAAAGCGATTTCGACTACCGTCATCATCAGTTCTTAAATTGTTATTACAATTTTTGCTCAAACTATTGTCTTGTATACTATTTCAATTGCTGTTTTTTATTATTACGTCATATATTTTGTTGGTTTTAGTGTTGATTTTATCATTTAAAATGTTGTTTTGGTTTTTATGTTTATATATTTCTATTTTTTTTTATCTATCTAGATGTTGTCCTTTTCTTTTTTTATGTAATATAATTAAATTTTTGTTGATATTGGTGTATTTGTGTTTTTCTATTTTAAATGTTGACCGTATCTTGATTTGGGATATTTTTATTAATTTCACTGTTGTGTTCAATAAATCTTTGTGTGAAGGACCGCCCAGTTTGACCTATATAAAATTTACTGCAGTCATCACATGCAATTTTATACACACCTGTGTCTAAGGTTTTAGTTTTTTTGCTTTTTAAGTAATTTTCTATTTTATTTTTGTTTTTGTAATTGCAGCTTACCATATTTATCCATATTTTTTTAAAGTTTTTTGCATTATTTTGAATGTTGTTTTATTATATGTTACGCCTATGTAGTTTTTGGCTGTTAAGTTTTCTTCATTCCTCAATGCTGTTTGAGCTTGCCAATATTTCATTTTTTTATGCTTTCTGTTTAATGTGTCAAATATTTTGATTTTGTGTCCGTTTTTACTGGCTATGTATTTTATGTTAGTTAATTCGTCTTGATAATTTTCTGCATTCATTAGTACATTGTTTAATCTATTATTCGTGTGATTGTATGCTACTAGTTAATGTTGGTATGGATGATGTGATGTAATATTGATTGTTTGATCCGTTTGGGTTGGTTTTCGTTATATTTTATTTGTGTGTTTTGAATCTACATTTTTGATTGATAAATCCTAGAAATTTATTGTGGTATTTTCTTCATTTTCCAACGTGAATTTTATGGAAGGTTTTATGATGTTTATGTATTGGTGTAATAAATTAAGCGGTCTATTCGTTCCTTTGAATAATAAATTATATCATCAACGTAGCGATACCAATAGATGATTTTTTCTTTGTGTGGATTTATGTTATTATGTATATATTTTGTTTCAAAATCGTTGAGATGTATTTCGGCTGAAGTTCCAGATAGTGGACTACCCATAGGTAATCATTCTATTTGTTGATAATACTCATTGTTATGTGTGAAATAGTTTTGTTTTGTTATTTCGGTTATTATATTTAATATTTCTTCTCTATCTGTTGAGTTTAAACTATTTTTTTATTAACATATTTTTAGTTATATTTATTGTATCTTATATTCGCATGTTAGCATACATGTTGGTTATATCAAACGATGATAATTTTGCGTTGTGAGGTATCATTATTGGTTCTATTCTATTGATTAGTTCTGTTTTAATTTTTGCTGAATAGTTGTTATCAAATTTTATGTGATACCACAATAGTTTGTTTATGTACTTCGCTATTCTGTATGTTGGGGCTGTGGTTAAATTAATCAATGGTCTTATCGGAGGTTCTGGTTTGTGTATTTTTGGTAATCCTCTTATATATGGTGCTGTTGGCTTTATCATTTTGTTATACATTATGCTCTTATCACTTAATATGTTGATAGATTTGTTGATAATTGTTTTTATTTATGCATTAATTTTATTCGTTGGATCTTTACTTAATTTTTCGATGTTGTTATTAGTGATGTATTCATCTATCTTCTTATTGTAGTCTGTAGTTTTCAAGATAATGTATTCCCTTTATCTGCTTTGTTTATGGTGGCATTGTTTTGTTTGATCTTGTGTTGTATACTGCGTATCGTTTTTATTTCCTTTTTGCTATTGGTTTTTGAATTGTTTAAGCTGTTTAAGTTCTTTTGTTGATATTTCATTAACTATTATTGATCTGATTTCATTTTGGTGGTGCATGTTAATTTTCAATTTCTAGCAGATTTTTATTTATTTCTTTTCTTGTGTTGTTTGGTTGTATGTCGTATTTAAATCCTTTTTCCAATAGTTGAGTTTCTTGATTGTTAAATTGTATTTCAGTGTAACTTTCGATTTTACTGTTATTGTGATTAGTTCTCATTTCTAGTACTTTTGATTCTTTTAACTTTTTTAATTTCAATTTTATATTTTCATTTTTTTTTTATCGTGCTTTCCATATCATTATATACTAATTCCATTATTATTCCTGCTGTTTGTTTAGCAATTTTGCGGCTATTTATCTATTGTTGACTTTGATGTTGATATATGTCGGCATTATTCTATACCTCTTGCAGCAACTGTTGAAATGTAAATTTAGTTTGTTTTGTTGTAATTTTACTAATTTATAATAGTTTATTTTTATTTTTATGTGTCACTTTGATAAAAAACCATACGCTAAATAAACTGCGGATTGATACAAAAACCGGAACAGACAAGAATGCGCTCATAGTGCAATGCGGCGAAAAAGATGGACTTTAAAACAACAACGTATTGTATTTTTTATTCGCTTACATATTAAAGTTATACTGTGATTTGTGGCCTTAAAGTGTCACTTTTTAACCATATACTTTGTTTAAATTCTATAAAAATAGAAATTTTTATCAAAGCAACATTTCAATTCAAAATTTCATAATCCAATCAAAATATTTGTTATTTTTTGTTGTCATAGTTATACAATTTGCTTGAAAAAATAACAAATATTTTACTTAAAAGTTATTTGTTTAACATGTTTTTATTTCAAAATTTATAAAATTTTTAATTTTGATTTATTTTAAACAATTTTTCCTGCGGTGAAAAGAAAATAATATATGATGCACGAACGTAAGCCGTTTAGGACAAAATGTGGGTGCAAATCTTGACTGGCACCTCAATTCGCAAACTCCACATACGTCCAAAAACCTTAGCTTTACGTCCTTGCAACGTAATTTATTCTATATCAATTCCTGATAACGATATAGTAGCTTTAATAGATTAAAAGAGCCCCACGGACAATATTTAAAGGTGATAGAATTCATTTTTAGAATGTATCGATACGAGGGATAACATTTTAAAATACAACACATTAGATGATATTTTTTTAGATAGTGCTATCTTAAGTCACTGTAACGGACAAAGTTGCTTTTTTTGGCTGAATATAAAAAGAACGTCAGCAAAGATCCAGTTTGCCGCAAAATTAACGTTAAAGAGACTCAGAGTCAATTATATATGAAAAGAAACCATCCCAGCCATTTGATGTCTACAAACTTAATTTATGCGTATCGAAGGTACAAAAACATTATAAACAACAAGTTCAGCAACAGATAGTACAATAAAATAGACATAGACAAAATAACATAGATAGGTAGATAGAATAATTTATTATTTCTTTAAAAAATATAATGAACACTGATCCTGCTAGTAAGTCACTAGCAGGAAGCAGAGTTGTAATCGGACGAGCTTTAGAACAATAATATTCCACAGTCCAGTAAAATTAACCAAATATGCACGCAAAAGAGACTGTGCAAATAGAATTAAATAAGTTAAACAAAGAGGTAGGGACTTTGACAACTCCAAAGATAGAAGAATCTACGATCATCACATCAACACCACTACTATTACAAGTATTACATTTAAACGTTTAAATAAATGATTTACTCACCCCGTGATTGTTGCAGATCCAACTCTTTAATTCAAGGAAAAAAAATTATTCAATGTATCATCTTAAATGAATCTTTATATATAACCAGACGGTAGAATAAGTATTAAATGTTACGCCTAATTTGTTGGCAATATATTCAATGATGTAGTCAAATTATTGAATTTGTTGATAATATATTCACTGACGTAATAAAATGAGTGTCAGTAATTTTAACAAATGTTGACCTTGTTGTTATTATATTTAATGTTATAGTAAAAATAATGTCGGCAATTATTTAAGTTGTTAAATTTAAATTTAATTTCACAAAATTACCAAATTATAATGTAAATTAATGTAATCATGTTGTGCAAATATTGTTTAACATCTTCAGAAATTTTTAGAAACAAAATGTTGATGACTTAATGAATTAACAAAATTATGGTCGGCAATTGTGGAATTTGTTGAAAATATATAAAATGACGTAGCAAAATCAATGTTGGCAATTGCAGAATTGTTTGGCAATATATTAAATGTTGTAATAAAATTAATGTGGGCAAATGTTGGATTTGTTGTTATTATATTCAATAAGATGCAAAACCAATATCGGCAACTACTCAATTTGTTCGTAAAATATTAAATGGTGTAACAAAATGGATGTCGGCAATTAGCAAATTTGTTAGAAATATAATAAATAATGTTACCGAATTAATGTCGGTAATTGTTGTATTTGTTGAAAATCTGATGCAATAAAATATTGTCGTATACACATACAGTTGTTGAACTCGATGGCAATATATTCAACGATATAAAAATATTAATGGATGCAAATATAGAACTTGGGAGAAATCTATTAACTGATAAACCGTTACACGTTCAAACGATGATGACAAACACGAGTTTTACTTTTCACAATACAACAACTAACAGAAACTGCAATTCACCACTATAATATTCACTATTTCACAGTTTGATTTTATAAGCACAATCATACCTGATATTAACTTCTCTCGCGACTACCACTCCAATCAATATCAACTTTTTTTCCTAAAATCCAGAAAAATTTCAAGAAAATTTAATGAGCCAACAGCACACAAAATGAGATAGCCTATCAAAAAATAATATCATTCCGGATCGGATGAAGAGAAAATACGAATAAATAAAAAAAAACGATCGGTTGTATTGAATGCATTGCTTCACGTAGAAGAAATGTGTTTAGCCAAATGAACTTTTACAGGTTTAAACAGCTATGTAACAAGAAAGAGGATAAGGCCTTTACACCCAAGCAGAAACTTTTCTTGGATAAAATAGCGTCCTGGGTGGTTATTTTGTAGCGTTATCTCACTAGGTGAGATAAAAAGTGAGATAAAATATTTGTCTTTGATCGATTATATTAGATAAAAGAAATCATTTAAACATAATTTTTTTATCTCACTATTTATCTCACCTAGTGAGATAACGCTACAAAATAACCACCCAGATCAGGTTTGATCTAGTTTGATTGGGCCCGATCATTAGGGCTACTCTTTTGCCCTATTAGGTCCTGATTGGAGAACGTTGGATCAGGCCAGATTAAGTTCGCCGTATACAAACAAATAAGGTGAACCCTAGTAAGGCATTACGTATCAGGCCCTAATTAGATTGCCCAACTAGGATCCAAATACGAAAAAATAACTCAGGGTCATATATATATAAAAGATAAACCCTAAAAGGGTATTCTAATTGAGGTCGAAAACAGACATATATATATATATATATATATATATATATATATATATATATATATATATATATATATATATATATATATACATATATATATATATATATATATATATATATATATATATATATGTATATATATATATATATATATATATATATATATATATATATATAAAATATATATATATATATATATATATATATATATATATATATATATATATATATATATATATATATATATATATATATATATATATATATATATATATATATATATATATATATATATATATATATATATATATATATATATATATATATATATATATATATATATATATATATATATATATATATATATATATATATATATATATATATATATATATATATATATATATATATATATATATATATATATATATATATATATATATATATATATATAATATATATATATATATATATATATATATATATATATATATATATATATATATATATATATATA
>OY856186.1:67063392-67167424 GCA_963693315.1 Diogma glabrata
AATGAAAAAAATATTGCGACGCTGATGCATATTCTGACTTCACCACAGCTCTGGAAACATAGTGTTTTGGATATCTAATGAGCTAATATCCATCAAATACTTTAATTAAAAGCTAACCAATATTATAGACTTCGTAGTTCTAATTCTAAAAATATTGAAGCAAGCAGTGGTCAACAAACAAACATAAATTCTGTTGTACGAGAAAAAGTAAAAACAAAATTTTATCGGAAGTAACAAACCGAAAGTTAGAATGCAGAACTGTTGTAAACCGTACGAAATGTGTATGTACCAAATTTCATCCAATTTGATTATCAGGTACAGAAGCTATTGAGCTTCCAAAAGAACAGGTGCTTGGAGGACCCCCTACCACCCCGTCAAACAAACCGCGTCTGTGCGTCTGTTCAACAAGCGCAAATACGCCCAATATTTTATCTTGCGCCTGTTTTACGTACACAAAAAATATAACTTTTCAAATTTTCTACAAGCGCCTTTGCATGTCCTTTTCTTGTCGGTTGTTCTCAAACACAGTATAAGTACTTAGCAACCACAGAAGTTTGATCTTTTCTGTATGCCTTGTGCATGTCGCGTGGCAAACCTGCAGTTTTTGGTTATAAAAACAATTTTTTGGATTATTCAAAAATACATTTTTGTTTGCCTGTTCTGGGCATGGTCGGTGTTCTCCCTTACCAAAAGAAAGGAAATATATAAATTACTAAAATCTAAATATAAATAAATTATTATTGTTAACACAGAACATGTGTTTTTGTGGGTGTTTTGAGCATGAACCGCGTTCGTCGCTATATAATACAGAAAATATATACAAGAATAACAAATTTTTCAGTTAAAAATAATGATACAAGTTTGTGTGTATGTTCTGGGCACGGCTGGCGCTCGTCCCTACCTAACATAAATTAATGTAACAACAGAATGAATTATTTGGTGCATGTACTGCGGATGAGCCGCGTTCTTCCTTACCGAAAAGCATGATATAAATTAGTATTGTACGCATAAAACATATGTAACTATGTATGTTTTAAGCATGGTCCGCGTTCGCCGTTATACTAAAAAAAATTAATGATTAGGTATTACAAGTTGATCATGTAAGAGTAATCAGCTATACAAGTTTTTGTGCATGTTCCGTGCATGAACCGCGCTCGCACTCATCAAATAATAAAAAAATAAGTTAGTTTGGGAATTAACATACACATGTCGTTATTTACAATTCGACTCGTACGATTACCAACTTTGCTTAGGCAGTTTGAATATAGATTTTGAAGTGATTTATTCTGTGCATTTTAAAAATAAACTGAAAAATTATATTATATTATATAAAATTATATTATAGTATAGTATTTGTATATTATATATTATTTGATTGAAATATTATTTGAACTAATTTAAATAAAACTATAAATAAACAATTGCGTTTTTTTTTTCAAATAAATGTTTACATAACTCATACTCAAATGGGGAGGATATTTTAAATATGTGTTACATCTTCTTGCCTAGTTTTTCCATTCACTTTATAACACGTATAGGCAATATTGTTATTTTTATTGCACAACAAGTACAGATGTGCTTGTTAACACACATTTGAGGCTGCCTATAAGCACTACTTTAAGCTTGTTCTGTGCCCATACGGTAAGGGTTTTAAACCATCGGTGCAAGTGAAATGGATATGCAACATACTTTTGAGGCTGCCCATAAGCATTGCTATGAGCTTGTTCTGTGCTCAAGCGCAAGATACTGTACACCGTCAGTGCTAAAAGGGATGGATATTAAACACACTTTTGAGGCTGTCTATAATCAATCATTTGCGCCTGTTCTGTGCTCATGCGCAAGAGTTTGTACGCTGTTAGTGCAAGTGACATGGACATTAAACATACTGTTGAGACTGACCATAAACAGCCCTTTGAGCTTGTTCTGTGCTCATGCGCAAGATACTGTACACCGTCAATGGTAAATGGCACAGATATTTAACACACTTTTGAGGCTGTCTATAATCAATCATTTGCCCCTGTTCTGTGCCCATACGCAAGAGTTTGTACGCCATCAGTGCAAGTGACATGGACATTTAACGTACTTTTGAGACTGACCATAAACATTCCTTTCAGCTTGTGCTGTGCTCATGCGCAAGATACTTACACCGTCAGTGCTAAACAGAATAGATATTAAACACACTTTTGAGGCTGTCTATAATCAATCCTTTGTGCCTGTTCGGTGCTCATACGCAAGAGATTGTACACCGTCGGTACAAGCGCTTGCGCTAAGGGGTTTAATGCATTGTGTATGTACTTCTTAATGACTTGTGTCGTACTGCGCTTGCCTCATACACAAGGACGCAAAACATACATTTTACAAGCCCAAATGTTAAAATTGTTTGACGGGCACTTTGTTCACTATCGCTAAAAAAACTAGTCAGTTCCGTGCCATACATATTTGCATCTTTTTGCAAAGTGTAATCAAAATTACTTAACGAACATATGTTGTATGCATCCAACAAACATTGAAACGATAAACAGGTGTTCGGGAGGACGACACCACTTATCCTAATATTGTCCAAAAACTAATCAATTCTTCGTCATTAAAGTCTTCATCTTTTTTCAAAGTGCCATTAAAATTGATTAATGAATGAAATCTGTATGCAAAAACAAAGTGTAAAAAGTCAGCAGTTGTATGGTAGACCCCCCGCCACTTTGATCAATGTGTCCCAAAAGATGATAATTATCTTCCTACACTAATTGGAACTTTTTCCATAAGTTTTATCATAATCACTTCATTATTGTTGGCTGTAATGTGCATAAAGATACTGAAAAAACTGCCAACAATTAAAAAATTTTTTTTTACTGGAAGTAAAAAACCTGAAGTTGGGAAGCAGAACTGTTGTAAACCATACTAAATGTTTATGTACCAAGTTTCATCCAATTTGATTATCAGGTACAGATGTTATTGAGCTTTTAAAAAAACAGGTGTATGGGACACCCACCACCACTTTGTTTACTATTGCTCAAAAACTAATCAGTGCCTTGCCATACATGTTTGCATATTTTTCCAAAGTGTCATCAAAATTGATTCACGGACGAATGCTGTGTGCTCCCAACAATCATCGAAAAAATGATGACACATTAAACAGGTATTTGGGAGGCCCCGTACCACTTATCCCAATTCTGTCCGAAAACTAATCAGTTCCTTGTCATTTAAGTCTACATCTTTTTCCAAAGTGTCATTAGAATTGATTAATGAATGAAGTCTGTATGCTCCCAACAAACTTTAAAAACAAAGTGTGAAAAGTCAGCAGTTGTATGGTAGACCCCCCGCCACTTTGATCAATGTGTCCCAAAAGATGATAATTATCTTCTCACACTAATTGAACCCTTTTCCATAAGTTTCATCATAATCACTTTATTATTGTAGGCTGTAGTGTGCTTAAAGATACTAAAACAACTTCAAAAATTTACAAAAAAAATTTTTTACCGGAAGCGACAAACCGGAAGTTGGGAAACAAAACTGTTGTGAACCGTACTAAATGCTCATGTACCAAGTTTCATCCAATTCGATTATCAGGTACAGATGTTATTGAGCTATAAAAAACAGGTGTATGGGACACCCCCCCCACCACTTTGTTCACTATCGCTCAAAAACAAATCAGGTCCTCGCCATACATGTTTGCATCTTTTTCCAAAGTGTCATCAAAATTCGTTCAAGAACGAATGCTGTGTGCTTCCAACAAACATTAAAAAAAGTGCGACACATTAAACAGGTGTTCGGGAGGACCCCACCACTTAGTCCAATATTATTCAAAAACTTATCAGTTCTTTGTTACTTAAGTCTCCATTTTTTTCCAAAGTGTCATTAAAATAAATTAATGAATGAAGTCTGTATGCTCCCAACAAACTTTAAAAACAAAGTGTGAAAAGTCAGCATTTGTATGGTAGCCCCCTCACCACTTTGATCAATGTGTCATAAAATATGATAATTATCTTCTCACACTAATTGTAACCCTATTCCATAAGTTTCATCATAATCACTTCATTATTGTAGGCTGTAGTGTGCATAAAGACACTGAAAAAACTTCAAAAAAGTACAAAAAAGTGTGTTTACCGGAAGCGAAAAACCGGAAGTTGGGATGCAGATCTATTGTAAACCGTACTACATACTCATGTACCAAGTTTCATCCAATTCGCTTATCAGGTACAGATGTTATAGAGCTTTCAAAAAAACAGGTGCTCCAGGGACCCCCCAACCACTTTGTTCACTATCGCCCAAAAACTAATCAGTTCTTTGTCATACATGTTTGCGTCTTTTTGCCAAGTGTCATCAAAATTCATTCACGAATGAATGTTTTATGCTCCCAACAAACATAAAAACTTTTTGGAAAAAACCACCTGTTGTATGGTGGACCCCCAACCCTTAATCCAATGTGCTCCAAAAGCTGATAAAATCTTTCTCATGTTATTTAAAAGCTTTTCGCCACGTTTCATGAAAATCGATCGGTAATTGTAGGCTACAGTAGGGAAAAACACCTGGAAACAAAACTTTTTAACCGGAAGTGACAAACCGGAAGTTGGTATGCAGAAATATTGGAAACAGTACTAAAACCTTATATACTAAGTTTCAATAAGATCATAGTCCGCGGTCAGAAGTTATTCAAGATTTAAACTTAAAGGTGTTTGGGAGACCCCCCGCCATTTTGTCCAAATTTGAAATGAATCTAGATCTTCCATTTCCAATTTAAAATTGTGGTGAAGTAAAAAAACTAATCATCTAAATAAAATACAATCACAAATCAATTTTAATAAATCACTTTTAAAATTATTTTCCTCTTTAAACACCTTTATTTGTGTTTCTATTTGAACAAAAACTTTTTCGATAAAGAGAGATTGAAAATTTCTTCATTGAGTTCTTGGTACAAAAGGATTAAACGGAAATAAATTTTATAAGAAAAAACAAACAATATGTAGGTGATAACTCTATGACAACGTTCGTGAATAAAATATTTGTATAAACAATTTTCAATAGTAAGAATCTTGATGAAAATCTTTGATATTCAACAAAAGTTCGATAAGGTTAGATCAAATTTCAATATGCCAACCAATTGATTCCTCCCCTATCTACAATTTTGTTATAGATAGACAATACATTTTTTTTTTCGTTTTTCTTTCCTGATAAAGTCAGAAAATTGATTTTGTTTATATTTTCATTTTTCAATTTATTATATATTTTCGTAACGTTTTCCTATAGTATGACTTTTGGCTTTTCAATAATACAAAATGTATAACGTTGACAGGAGGTGAAAGAAAAACAATTAAGACTATTTTTTTAACATTTTCATATTATCATAATACAATTTGAGAAGAGAAAAGGTTGTGTTCATAACAGAAAGATTTGTAGGAAGTAGAGAAAAAGTATAGTAATGTCAAAGTTTAAGTTACACAAGGTTCAAAAAACGACTGGGTGTAGTTGTACATACGTACGTGTTTTGAAAAAAAGTTGTTAAAAATAAAACTTCATTCAAAACTTCAAAATTATTTCTAGTTAGCTTGGGGTATCACAGACCACTGGTAATAGCAATGAGATATCACTGGTTAAGTTGATGTATTTGGCGTGCTATCAGACACACCTCAGAATTTATTTTAGTTTCTACTGCACAACATGTCTTTTTTTAAAACAACATGCAAATTTTTTGACATTAATTTCAATTTTCTTTTCAGGTAAGACAAAAGCGCAACAAATAACATTTGTTTAGCAAAGTAAGTTTTTTAATACAAACTGTGGCTCATAATCTTAAATTGAACGTAAATTTATAGATAAACACAACAAAAGGTTTCAACATATCAATTCCCAAAATATTTATGGTTTTTTGTAGTTTAAAGCAGCGGCGTGCTTATGATAGTGTTTTTTCTGAATCGAAGATGAGCAATAAAGTGTTCAAAAGTAAAATGTTTCTTTAATAAATTTTGCACATCTAATTTTATTTGCTATTTAATTAGAATGAGATAAAGAAGAAGGATGTAGCAAGCATTTTACTAGAAAAAAGAAAAAATGAATCAAATATAAATAAAACAAAGTCTAACGACTAAGCTGAAGTACAGGTCTTGGTTTTCTTTATGTTTTGTTTTCATGATTATATCTAACGGATAGTTTAAAAATAGCAGAAACAAATAAACTTGCAGTATAACAAATCTGCGTCATCTGATTTATGTCAAACAATTGTTATGCAGCATACAAATATAGTTCTGATTCAGGAACCATCTCTTCTCTTTCTATGGCGTTTACATCTCATAGATGGATTTTGCCGATCAGTCTCCAATCATCTCGTTCCATGACCGCAGTTAATTCGGGAACCATAGGTAAATTGAAATAATATATTTGGCCTGAATTGTAAACAGGACAGAATGTTTGCCTGTACAGTTACGGAGAATCCTCGATCGTGCCTTTGCTAATCGAACAGCATTTTCGGTATTATTATACCTAATCCTTATACCAAAGTAGTGGCCAAGATGTCGTTGCTGTTTAAGTTACGGTAATGATCGAGGGTGTTGATACTGACCTAGTCTTCGCATCCTGCTATCTACCGTTTGATGATACCATTCCAACCTTAGATCTTGTCTAAGTGCTTCAATTCTGCTGCAACAAGAACCTACCCTTGATTGCGGGATGCGATGTAAATGTACATCATGCAACTTGGTTAGTTCAGATAACAAAGGACGAGAAACAGAGTTTCTTCATGGTACAGATCTATAAAAATTCTAAATAGAGGGAATGGTCACTTTTTTTAAATGCAATTAGTAATTTAAATCACCCTCACTAGCCCAGTTTTGACGAGAAGAGTTCGAAATTGTAGAGTATTACAAAACATTCTCACGTCAGTCATCAAACCACAATTGCATAAATTTTGAATTTATGGTCAACACGGTGGTAAAAGAAAGTTTTAGAAATCCTAAATCTACTGGTTGGGATTCTTACAAATTACTTCTTAGTATTATTACTTCAACTGTATTCAAGAAACTGCAATGTTGCGTATGGGATTGAAGAGTGTACCGTCAAGACTTTTGAAGAATCTTATCCACTGGGATTACTCTCATCTGGTGAACATTTGATCTTTAAGATGGGTCATAAGTTCCTTCAACCCGTCCACATTTCCAGATCCTGGTGGAATCAATCTATGCAAACAGCAGAGCTATGTAGATAGCTTCATTGTATCATTTATGCTTCAAACCATTTTCAAATTGAAAATATATAAGGCATATCTTGCATAACCCTATGTCACAGAAGCATTTTGAAAAGGCTAGATTCCATACCACAACCGCGTAAAACCAACTACAGCGAAGTCAGATTATTTCGGCCAACAAGTCTCAAATCCTTTGTCCTCAAAACTTTGAAAAGACTGGTTGACTATTGTATAAGGGACACTGGCTTAATGCAGTTTCCATTAAGTACAAATCAGCATGCATACTAGGTTGGAAAAACGGTAGAAACAGCTGCGAATCATTTGGTGACTAAAATTTAAAAAAGTACTTGATGCCCAAACATTTGCTTTGGGTGTTTTTTTATATATATAAGCCGCTTTTGACAATACCACCTTCAAACCAATCAGGACTGCGGCATCACTACATGAAATTAGCACCACGATCTCAAGCAATACAACTGTTTCAGTCTCAGTAAAATGAGATTGTCCATAGGGAGGTGTTCTCTCACCTCCCTGGTGGACTTTGGTAGTTGATAGTCTTCTTAAAAGACTGAATCAGTTGGAACCCTATTTCCAGCTTCATGTTGATGATATTGTCATATTAGCAATTGGTAAAGACCTTTGCATTCTGATGGATCTGAATCAAAATAAACTAAAGTTGGTTGAAGAGTAAGGTGGGCACGAAGGACAATCGGTCCATCCAGCCAAATCACAGGTGGTCTTATTTATAATTCAGAGAAAAGTTTGGGTCTGAAACAACGAGTTTTTCTCTTTTTAGTGTGCAGTCAAGTTACTCAGATGAGGTTAAGTTTTTTTGCATTATTCTCAACAAAATCTTAGATTAAAATACTTATATAACAAACAAAATTGAACAGGATGTCAAATTTTTTAGCAACGCCTGCTTTTGTATGAGTTTTCTGGTGGTCAAAGACGTATAGAAACAAAACAGCTGCGCTAAGTTAAAAAAAATTCAGATAATGGCATGTGTATGTATCAGTGGATCAATGCCAACTACACCGCTGTCGTTGAGTGCCATCTTGGGTCTGGGTCCATAACATCTACATATAGAGAACATGGGTAAAAGGTCTGTCTACAGAGTGTAAACATGCGTTCATGGCCACATATTTGAGAGATTACAAATAGATTGTCCGGAAATAGAAATGCATTGTGACCTCATGACTAAATTAAATAACTTTGAGAAGCCTACTGAACTGATCATCTCTTCTAGAGAGGAGTGTAAGGAATCTTACTCCGACTGGTGCTCCAGCAAGATCTACGTTTTCTTTACGGATGGCTTACTGTTGAATAGAAATTCAACGTTAGTTGAACTTGGAATCAAATAATGTCACAAATAGCAATAACTTTTTACTTGGACGGATTTGTACAGTATTTCAAGTGGTGTAGGCTATAAATTAATGCATGCACATAAAAACTTGCTTGCGCCTGAAGGGAAAACAAATTTGCATGTGTTTGAATATCCAAACACCTATTCAAACCCTGAGACTACTTACTACTAAACTCTTTAATGAGTGTAGGAAAAATCGAATAGGGCAACTCAACAACATCACATTGCGATGGGTTCTAGATCATAGTGGAATTTCGGCCAAAGTAAAAGTGGTTGAACTAGCAAGAGTGGAAGCGGTAATGAAATTTTCAGGTCCAGAACCCGACTTATGGTAATCCAAAAAATTTGCTTTGCCATTATTAAAAGATGAAGCATACCTTAAGATATATTCTTTGTGGAATGTGTCATCAACAGGCAGACAAAGTCTGATGTGTTTAGCATTTCAGATTAAAATATTAATTTTCTGCCTGAAAAGGAAAACTCTCAGCTCTTTGGTCGGTGTCGTAATAGGACATAGGTATAACATAATTAATTATTGAACATTATTTTATAAGTTATTTTTTCAAGACATGACCATTTAATGTTGTCATAGCCTGATGTATACTGCTGTGACTTTCATGTGTACCCCGTTTTCAAGAGCTGAAGACCTTTTGAAAAATATATACAGCCTTCAAAAATCTGTTTTGCAGAAATCGTCTGTCCTTAGATATCTTGATCCCAATATGTGATGTTAGATCCCTAAGAGAGCTAAACATTTTCCTAATATTTGAGGAACTATTTCATCCTCTTGACGTTTTGGGTTATTTCCTGCTCCAATCCTCATTATAAGTTTGTTCACATTATTATGAATTCTCATTAGTCTTAAATTTTGTTTGTAGTCTGAATATCATAAACTTAACAAAATGCTAGTTGTTTGCCAGCTCACTTCTGAAATGAACGTCGTAAACACCTTGCTTTCCTTTTTAGAATGTTAATGCACCAAACAAGCAACTTTTCGACAAGCGATCTTATTTTCTTTTTGATATAACAATTGCTGATTCAGGGCTCATTCCTAAAGTTTTCTTCACTACTTTTATTAGCCTTTTTGCTAACAGAATTTCTGCTTCTTTCTGATATTTATGATATGATTTTTCAACCCAAAATCGAGTATAAAGAGCAATTTCAACTATCTTAAATGCTTGAGCTTAAGTCCTCACAGATAGTTTACTTAACTTTTCAAATTTCAGGTCAGTGAATTATAATGTTGTAGTTTTAATGGATTTTCAACCGAACTGCTCTGCTTATTAAATTGTAGCCTCTGCACCATTCATTGCAGATCCGGATAAGTGAGAATCTAACTACATAACGAGAATCCCAAAAAAGTCGCCGATTAGGGTGACAAACATTTGGTCAATTTAATTCCACTCAAACACAGCTATTGATTGTTTCCATATCAAAGACCGAGTATATAGTTGTATAACGTATGTTTGTTAGGTATTTCTTCTGATCCATCCATAGTGTTTTATACCTCTTTCTGCAGCATCTGGTACTCGGCGGAAGATGCCACCTCTTTGAAACTTGGAGAACCTTCATTCTTACATATACAAACAGTATAAAATAAGCTCGGAAAAAAAACAGTCTTGCTGTAGGCGTGGTTTGGAAAACCAGCATATCTTTGTACCACCTCAATTTTTTTTTAGCAGAAACCCTCCTGGGAGATGCAACATTTATCTATTATGTAAGACTCCAACTTATCCACAGATTTCGGAAAGTATGAAAAAAGAACTAATAGATCTGAAACATTCGTATTGCAATAGTTAATTTACCATAGTTATAGGCGGAAGATGATGCTTATGTTTCTCCAGTGCTGTTGTTTAAAGCCTAAAGCTATGAAAGTCAGGAAAAGTTTTGATAGTCTATTTCCTATTATGTCCAAACACTGTTATATTGTGAAAGGTAAACTAAATAAGGACAAAACATTGGAACAAACAAATTTCTTTTCGTATATTCCAGACTATTTAGTTTGGATTAGACCTATTTTCCGTATCTGCCTCCTGAGGAATATCCAAAAACACGCAGCCAGAAAAGAGTTTTGTTTATATTTCTTCATTTTAAAAAAATTTAATATTGTTAGACAGCTCATATTTAGAAGCTTTTGTAAGGCCTTTTCTTTGATTTTCCATTAAGCCTTTCGACAAGTTTCCTTGCTTCACTGAACAGACCCCAATCCAATCTGCTTCTCATATTGTTCACTAGGCCACTTAAAATGCATCATTTTGCTTTGCTTTGGAGCATACTTTTTTAAAAGCCCAGATCGGGAGGTTGTTAGGAGTCAATGGCCTAGCTTGACTTTTTGCTCGAAAAATCGCTATAATCTATCTGTTAGAAAATCAATATATCTACGATCATAGGTACGTCCATAGAGGCTTACTATCTGCGCAAAATGTCCTCAAACATAGAAATATGTCTGACTCTGCGCTTTTCCTCTTCCGAATTTAAAAATTCAATATTTGGAGTAGCCAAGTACTTTAAAAGCCAAGTACCCATCGAGACCACTTGATGTGAACTAAGGTCACAGTCGCATATAATATTCAGGTTTTTACTCTTGCCATACTCAAACACCTGCAGCAACTTTTTTTGAGCGAGGTACTAATGGAGTTGCAAGGAAGAAAATCAGGTCCAATAAGTACCCTTTTTCCTCTCCATAACTTAGCATACCCACCGTTAAGTAACATGAGGAAAGTTTAGCTAAAAAATACATATCAATACTTGTATGTGATGCAATGTAAGTTCTAGTTTTATCAGGACTCCTTTTTTGTAGCATGTCTAAGCTTTACGTCTTGCGTTAATTTCATGGAAAAGAATGAATATATGAGCTTCTGCATGACCAGGATTTTTTAGGAAATTTCTTGTTTTCGTATATCTTTATCTTGGAAATCCATATCTTCCTTTTGGAAGTATCCAAAGCATTTTAACAGCCAATACCATCCAACAAAGTTGTCTCAAATTATCTATGGCAAGGAATTAAAATTAAGGCCACCCGATGTTTCTTAGAGAGATCATAGACTTTCAATACTGATCTTTCTGTAATGAATATTGAACCTATTGAACTTGTGAGCCACTAGCAGGAAGCAAACGGGGAAACTCGGTGCCAAGCTAGGTTGAAAGCCGAAAAACTTCAGTCTCGTGAGTTGAAGTAGGAATATCCTTCTTTTTCCAGCACAAATAAATAGATGTGCACGTAAAAGAGGGACTCTGACGACCCCAAAGGCCGAAGAAGCCAAGATCATCACTTCCTCACCAAAACCACCACAATTATTACTACATAATGTAAATTAAAACTATCACACTCACCCCATGATTTGTCCTGATCCTACTCTCCATGTCGATCCTGTTCCTCAGCCAATCATTCTAAGCAAAACTTCTTCAATGATGTGTAAGTAATCCAGGATATGGATGGATAATATAAATGCAACAACTGTAATGTAATAGCAATAAAAATTCTTCAATGATGTGCCAGTAATCCAGGCTAGGGGCAATATGAATATAATAAACGTTATAGCTGTAATAATTCTTCAATGAGGTAACAGTAAACCCGGCGATTGTTAAATCCTAATGCAATCAAATTAGTTGGACAAAACCAACAATTGTGATTGGTGATTGAATTAATACTACTTCGTGTAGTTCGTCAACAGTTCCACCCCAAATAATTCTATAGATTGGCTTTTCAGGTTATATTTCTACTACAATTGCAGTAAACCAAACTTCAGGTGAAAAAAATAACGGTTATGAAATTGCGTCTGCCAATATAAGGTTGAAGGCTACTTGAAATAATTTTTATAAAAACTTAGTTCTGTATATTGTAGTAAATTAATGTGATCGTTTCAAAGAATATTATAATATTTGAATTATACTTCACTTGAATATCAAAATAGTTAAATGTTACACATCAAAACTGCAAAACGATTAATTGCTTTTGAATGCTAATTATAAACGGTTTATCATTATTAGTAAAAAAATTTTAACAACAAATAGAACAAAAATTCCACCAGTCACCACCATCAAAATTTCAGTTTTCTTTACCGATATACCTTTTCTTTTTTATTATTTTATACTTTTCCTATTTAAAAAAAGTGTTGAAAGAAAATAAAAAGCCCACCAAAACCTCTAGCTATTAAAAATTATAACTGCGTTAAATTTAATAAAAAGTTAGCCACCTCCTTTATCCTTACTAAATTTTGTCCTAACAAATTTAAGCTCATAGTGTACAAACGCAAATAAAATAGCTATTTTTGTATCAAGTACCTAAAAAACCTAATTTAGGTACGTGATGCAAACAATATTTTTTTGTAATAGCTCTCCAAAATTTTCCAGAGTACCTAATCCATTAGATACCAGCGAAATATTCGAAACCATGATAATTATTAATTGAATGGAAAAGAAAGCCTTGAATCTTATACCATAGCAACAAGTTGGTTTTATTCATTTATCAATTCTGTCATCCAAAATTTATCGTATTTAAAATACAAACATATTTGAAAATGCTCCGAAATCCAGAAAGTATTGCTGAGAAGGCAAAAGATATTGTATTGGATTTACTTCCACGAAAATCTCGTGACATGTATCATAAAGAGTATGAAAATTTCAACAGCTGGAAAGAAAATATGAGCGTAACCGTTATAAACGAAGATGTGGTATTAAATTATTTTCACGAAAAAGTAAGTAGTATCTAGGCAATTTATACTTTGAGGATTTTTGATTACTCTTTTACAGTCACAAACGTTTGAACCGTCGACAGTATGGTCGAAATATTCTATGCTCAAAACAGTTGTGAGTGTCAAAGAAAATATTTATATTGACAAGTTTCCAAAAGTTATCGCTCTTCTGAAGAGGAATTCGGTGGGTTACGAGCCTATAAAGTCTAAGGTGCTATCAAGAGTAGAAACCAATGCATTTTTGGAAAATGCTGAAAATGTTGAACTCATTTGTTAACTTAGGTTAGCGTGTGGTGATTGCTTCTACAGTAGATTTTAATTTTACGCTATTTATTTGGTTGCTCTTGTTATCGGCCTTTGTGGTGCATGCAGAAGAGAATAATTGCACTTTCTATGAATGCAGGATATTGTCCAAAAAGATAGCAGCACTCTTTTAGTTACTCTTGCTGACACCAAAACAAATATCAAAAGAGTGTTTCCGGTTGTGAGTGGAGGGAAAGTTGTCAACTCATTAGAGTTATATCAAAAATATGTTCGTCTTCGGCCAGCACATGTATCACATGATTATTTCTTTATCTCGTACCGTAAAGACAAATGCACTGTTCAACGCGTTGGCATCCATTCCTTTGGAAAGATGCCTTCGATTGTGTCCGAATTTTTGAAGCTACTGGGTCCCCAGAAATACATAGGTCATTGTTTCAGACGTAGTTCTGCTACTCTTGCTGCTGATGTTGATGTAGATTTGACATAGTTAAAACGCCTAGGAGGTTGGAGGCAAGGACGTTAAGGGGGGGTATGGTTTTAAAGACGAAAAAAAAGCAAATTTTTGTGATTTTTTGTGGCGACATGAGTAATATAATTTTATTAAATTTAATTACATATTATTGTACAAGTTTTGAAGTATGTCAGAAAAAAAATTTTAATTAAAAATATTGATTAATAAGCCGGTGACGATGAATCTCCAGAGGCGCCTTGAAAAAAAGTGGTTTTGCGGTGAACATTATAACTCGTTACCGGATCATGTGAAACAAAAAAATTTATATGCGTTTTAAAGGTGATGTATTTCTCGAGGTAATCAGGAAGAGCTTTTTTTGATTTTTTTTCTATTTTTTGCAGCACTTGGAAGTGAAAAACGCGATTTTAGCTCAAAAAATCGCGTTTAATTTTTTATCAAAAAATAGAAAAAAATAAAAAAAAAACTCTTCCTGATTACCTTTTGAAATATGTGGAGAAGTAATGTTCAAATTTTCAAAAGGATCGGTTCAGTAGATTTTGAGTTCTTATGTTCACGAGCTACAAAAATGACGTTTTCGGTAAAATGGGGTTAAACAGAAACCCAGTTGAAACGCTGTAACTCCGTTAGTTTTACTCGGATTGACTTAAAATCTGTACACAATATCCTCGACATATTGTTCATTCAGAAAAAAAATAAAAAAAAAAATGCAAAAAAAATTATTTTAAAACCATACACCCCCCCCCCCTTAATATATATAATATCTTATTCTGAACGACACTATTATTCAGGTCGTCTAACTTACATATAAGACTTAAACTTACATAGAAGACTCGATTGAGAAAAAGGAAAAGGTTTACAAACTGCTAATGGACGAAAAGAAAATCGAGACGCCTCCAATGGATGTATTACCAAGTACATCGTCAACAAGGGCTTCTACAAATACCCAAATTAATTTACCTGCGAATGAAATTAAAGGTCTTTCGTTTGCAGGTAACAGTTTTCAAAATGGGCAGAATTGTTTATTTCATTTTCATTTTTTCGAATAAGATTATTTATTTATTATTTATTACCTGTTAGATTAGATATTGTTGAGTTCACAGAGATATGTCTAATTAATATGTGAGCAATTTCACGAAGATTCAACAACGTTTTGACTTGACCCCTCTTAATTTTGATTATTTTTTGTTTATAGATAGTCTTTCATAAATAAAAAATACAAGTTCTCTTGGAATTTTTTTTTTCGACCAGGGGTCTTCACAGGGTGCGCCTCAATTTTTTGTTATTTTGTGATGTGAGTGCATTTTGACGAGCGATTGTAGAAAAACTACTGAATTGATTTTCATAAATGATGTGTCGTTGAATAGGTATTAGTTTTTAAAAATGTACACTGTTAATTTTTTGAAATAATTTTTAACGGTGTAACCTAAGAAAAAACGGTGTAATTGAAGAAAAGATGGCGCTACACATTTTTTTTTAAAACTAAATTGAAGCTTATTTTATATCCTACAACTTGTGAAAGTTTAGGACATGTGTTATTTTTGTAATTTTTTGTTTTAAAGATAAAATTCGTTGTATATATGACTGTCGGGAATCCGTTTTTTGATCTGAAGCAAAATTATAAAAATGGCGTTATAAACTAAGAGATTTTTTTTTATGTTAAATATCAAATATTTTATTATTAGATGAACTTATAAAAATTATATATGTAGTACAATAAATAAAATATATACAATTGTTAAAAATGATTTACTTATTTTACAAACAGAAGTTTCTTTTGAATAGGAAAAGACTTCTGCAATTATTTTCTTTGTATTAGATGGCATAAAAAAATTAAATATTTATTTATCACTTTTAGTAATCACTTATCACTCTTACAAAAAATAATTTGACAGTCTCGACTGCAAACAAAAAAGCCGTATAAATTACTAAATCTATTTAGGAACTTTTGACTGGAGAAGTATTATGTTCGTATTATGTTATTTTGGAATCATAAAGAAAAAGATTGTATTTTATTTTGGATTTTTGAGATCAATTAAACTCAAGTAAGTAAAGAAGTAATTGGAATATTTTCAATTCAAAGGTATGGTTTGAAGTTTCTCAGAAAAAAACTACAATTCACATTTTTTACGTGTTTCGGATCGGATTCGAACCTACCCTCGTCAGTGCCCGGCTCGAATCCTTTGGCAGACACGCTATCGATTACGCCGTTGAGGCGATGACAATTTCAAAGTTGAAACTTATTCATCACTTAATTATTTTTTTTACTTAGGATGCTAATTAGAATAGAAATGTTCCCCATTCTATGAATTCACACAAAGTATTGTCTAGAAATTTAATGCAAAAACAATCCCATATATTGTATTTTATGTTAAATTTATTTAAAATTGTATTTTAAATTGTATTTTAAATTGTTAAATTGTTAAATTGTATTTTATTTAAATATTTTATTATTGAATAAACTTTTTAAAATATCATACAAATATGTATATATGTAGGTTAAAGAAAATAAATATAGTTTTTAAAAACTATTTACTTATATTACATTCAAAAGTTTCATTGAGTTGGGAAACATTTGTGCAATTATTGTCTTAGTATTTAATGGTACAAAAGAATGACATTTTTGAGTTCCACTTATAGTAATCGCATTTTTATATCGATTTTGTAATTTTTTTTTGTTAATTGATATTCATTTTTATCGGCGTATCCAAAGTTCACGGTAGATTCCCATTTTGAAGCCCATTCGAAAAGTTTTTTTGGTGTATCAATAATATCTCTGTTCACCATACTATAACGGTGTGCATCACGCTTCAGTGTACCACCAATCCCATCGCAAGATCCCTTTCCATGGCTGGTAGCATGAAAATACCATTCTGCATCAACCTTAAAGTCTTTTTTATGGTGGTTTATTTCTGTATTGAGAAGGTGCACCGTCGGTGTTAGAAATTATTTTCGTAATATTAGAATTTATATGCGTTCTGATGAATTCAATAAGTTTTGTAATGAAAAGATGGACTGTAGTACTGTTGTGATATTCGAAATGAGTATAAAACTTCGGTGCTGTATATATTCACTTGCGCACTTTAAAAAAAAATTACAAATGGATGAATAGTAGCTTGTGAATTATTATAATAATAGCCTTGAACCACATCCTGAATTATGCAGCCGTAGTTTTCAGAAAAGTCCCCTTAAACGAAACACTCTCCTGGTTCTAATTTTTTTTCTTTCCTCAATGGATGTAGATTGCTGTTTTGCTATAAAGTTGTGTGGTATCAAAATTTGTAAACGGTGAATAAATTTTTTCATAAATTCTTCTACAGTTTCTATTAAAATATCCAAATTGCATGGATCAGTGGTAATCCATTGTTGATATTTGACTTGAAGGATTCCTTTAACGTCAAAATCATTTAGTAATTTCTCTTCCAGTTGTTGAAGTTTATTTGAACATTCATTGCACTTCAAAGTATGAAAATCTTCTGTTAATTCACCACATGAAACAAAGTCAATTAATGTTTTATAATTCTGGAAAGCAGCATCAGTAATCCAAGACATCTTAGAGTGTTGAATCATTAGTTTCATATATTGATGTATGGTACACACGCACACATTATGAACTCTTGTGGTCGAAGAGACGTGAATTTAGTAAATTCTATTTTCACATCAGGAAACTCATTTTTAAACTCCACATATGCTTCATTTAATGTACATAGTAATGCTTTTGTGGATTTATGCTGAAATTGCTCATATTGTCTTTATTGTACATATATAATTTTAATAAGATTTTAAAAAGTTCATTTAATAATAAAATATTTGATATTTAACATAAAAAAAAATCTCTTAGTTTATAACGCCATTTTTATAATTTTGCTTCAGAACAAAAAAACTGATTCCCGACAGTCATATGCACAACGAATTTTATCTTTAAAACAAAAACAACGCATGTCCTAAACTTTCACAAGTAGTTAGATATAAAATAAGCTTCAATTTAGTTTAAAAAAAAAATGTGTAGCGCCATCTTTTCTTCAATTACATCGTTTTTTTCTTATGTTACACCATTAAAAATTATTTCGAAAAATTAACAGTGTACATTTTTAAAAACTTTGTTCTAATACCTATTCAACGACATATCACTTATGAAAATCGATTGAGAAGTTTTTCTACAATCGCTCGTCAAAATGCACTCACATCACAAAATAACAAAAAATTGAGGGGCACCCTGTGAAGAACCCTGGTCGAAAAAAAAATTCTAAGACAACTTGTATTTTTTATTTATGAAAGATCTATAAACAAAAAATAATCAAAATTAAAAGAGGTCAAGATAAAATTTCCCAAAAATTTGCTGAACTTGCGTGAAATTGCTCCTATGTATTTTAATACCACAGCAGTCTCGTGCTAAACCTTGTCGTAATAAGTTTCCATCTTGGTACTCTGCTCTATTAAAATTTTTAATTAAGGAAAAGAACAAATTATGGAAAAGAAATAAAATTTACAATGACCGTCAAGATTATTACCTGTTTTCTGAATATAGGAAGGAGGTCAAATCTGAAATTAAAAAGTGCTTCAATATACATCTATGTAACCTTGAAAATTCAATCAGTACTGACCCGAAAAGGTTTTGGGATTATAATAAATCTTTTAAGGTTAAGTCTGACTATCCATGTTCAATGTTTTATGGTGATACTTGGGTGAATAAACCCGAAGATATTTGCGAACTTTTTTCAAAATATTTTAAATCCGTTTATTCTACTGAGCCAAGTCCACCATTGACAAGTTCAAATTTCTCATATAAAAATAATTTTTCTATTTCTGAGGATGAAGTTCTGTCGCAAATAAATGATTTGAAATTAAATAAAGGACCTGGACCTGACGGTGTACCGAATTATTTCATTAAAAATTTAAAAGATGTTCTATTTAAACCATAATGCATATTATTTAATATGTCACTATTGCAATGCCAGTTTCCTATTAAATGGAAATTATCTAACATTGTACCTATTTTTAAAAGTGGTAAGCGTGACAATATAGAGAACTATAGGCCCATAGCAATATTGAATGCATTTGCTAAAATTTTTGAAAAAGTCGTACATATTCATGTCTTTGGTGAAATCAAAAATCAAATTTCTCCATTACAACATGGATTTTTTGCACATAGATCTACAGTCACCAATCTCCTTGAATTTTCTGACTACGTATTTTCAAAAATTGATAAAAATCTACAAGTTGATTGTGCATACACTGATTTTGCAAAAGCATTTGATAAGGTAATTCATTTGATTTTATTGTTAAAATTGTCAGCGATGGGAGTTTCACCAAATTTGATTGAATGGTTCGAGTCTTACTTAATACATCGCATTCAATATGTTTATTTCAATGGTCACACATCCATGGGGGTAACCCCAACATCTGGAGTTCCACAAGGCTCAACCCTTGGTCCGTTATTATTTATTATTTTTATTAATGATATATCGGTTGGTCTTAAATGTAGGCATCTGTTATTTGCCGACGACTTAAAAATACTTCAAGAGATAGTTACCCTAAACGACTGCATTAAGCTTCAGCAAGATCTAGAAGAAATTCAGAGATGGTGCATTATTAACAAGTTACAACTAAATATTAATAAGTGTTCAATTATTTCTTTTACGAAAAAGCATAATAAAATAATTTTTGACTGCTCCATATCGAATCTAATTTTAAATAGAGTGAACTCGGTTAAGGATTTGGGTGTTTTTTTCGACAATAAATTAAAATTTGACATTCATGTTGAGAATGTAATGAGAAGAGGATTTAAAAATCTAGGATATATTTTTCGACGAGGTAAGGATTTTAAGAATCCAACCGTGCTAAATACTCTTTTCAATGCATATGGACGAACTTGCTTAGAATATGCTAGTCAAATATGAAGCTCCTTTTATCATGAACATTCTAACAGCGTTGAACGTGTTTCTAAAAGATTTACACGATTTATGTGTTTCAAGTTTGTGCCATCCTCTGGGTATCTTTGTTATGAGGTTAGACTTCAAAAACTTGGTTTAGTTTCTCTTGAGACTAGGAGAATAATTTCTGACGAGATGCTTTTATATAAAATAGTTAATTCAATTCTAGATACGTCTAGCCTTTCTTCGATTAATTTTGGTATTCCAGCGTATAGAACTCGAACGAACTTGTTATTTCGGTCTCAAATTGCAAGAACTGACCTTGGTCTTGGATCTCCTTTGTCCAGGTTGCAATCGAACCACAATGATATTTTCTCTGAGCTTGATCTATTCAATTTCAGTGTTCAAAAAAAGTTGTTTTCAGACAGTTTTGAATGGTACTTGATTTTTGCTTGACTTCTCTCGTGTTGGTGGTAAATTTTTATTTGCTTGTTTGAGATTTGAATGGTTAACTGTAAGTTTGGTTATGCATTTGGGAGGAGATATGTAGGTGTTTAGGTATTATGTATAAACTGATTAATTCTTTTTTGATATTTCTAATCTTTAAGTTCCTTACATTATTATCATGATCATTTTAATCCTCAACATTTTCTCTTGTAATAATATGTATGTATTGTGTATGAATTTTTTTTTCTCTCGATATATATATTTACTAGCGGGACCCGGCGTGCTTTGCTACGCCTATAAATAAAGTTGGTGTGTATACATTTTGTTGACGTAGTAGAAATAATTTCAAAGAGTTGTAATGAGAAATGATCTATTTTTTTTAAATATGAATGTAAAAGGATCAGCACTCTAGTTGATCAGTAAAATATAAAAAAAATAGTATTAAATATACATCAAAGGATATATAAAAAAATACGCGATCAAATAAGTTTTCAGGTGTGTCTCTATATAGAACATTAGAACATACGGAACAAAAATGGATTCACAAATTTTCACAGTGCTCATGCGGTTTAATATGCGCTTTCTTTACCTGTGGTAGGTTACTAAAAATGTTGAAAAAATTTTGATCGTTATGTGATTTTATGATCAGCAACGGCAGTAAGAATGGCGACAATATATTCGATGAAGGTATAGAAGAAGTGATGCCAAAAAAATCAAAATTATTTGGATGTTTTTGTATTAGAATTCATAGGATGTGAATTCATGGGATGAGAAATATTTCTATTTAGTCAACATCCTAAGTCATTTTAAAGTCATTATTAATTGTTGCAAATCAATGCGAAACTAATATCTTACACACGGTCAATATATTGGCATATGGGTAATTCTTTTATAAACCGAACACCTTTCTGACCGACCCATTTTTGATTTGGCTGAAATTTTTTTTAGGGGTTTTCTATCGAAAAAAAAGGTATACGTGTTCGAGGATTTTTTTTTTTTTTTTTTTTTTGGAAAATAGAGCTGTTCTAAATTTCGAGAGTTTCGTGATTTTCGGCTTGAAGACTTATTTTCAAAAATTCATAACTTCGGTTTTATAGAAGATAGAAGGTTTTTCTTTTCTTTATTTGAAAGTTAAAAAATGGAATTTTTTAAAAATAAATATTTTCAACTAAAGTTATTAACAAATTCCTATTGTTATAAACAAATAAAACGTTAAAATTAAATTTTAACCATTGCCCCACCCATGAAATTTGTTTTTAATACTATCATCGTATTCTTCGTTTAATTTTCTATAAAAAAAGTATTTTTTTTTAATAGAGAAATGATATTTACTGTTAGAAATTGAACGAAGAACACGATGATAATATTAAAAACTAATTTCATGGGTGGGGCAATGGTTAAAATTTAATTTTAACATTTTATTTGTTTATAACAATAGAAATTTGTTAATAACTTTAGTTGAAAATATTTATTTTTAAAAAATTCCATTTTTTAACTTTCAAATAAAGAAAAGAAAAACCTTCTATCTTCTATAAAACCGAAGTTATGAATTTTTGAAAATAAGTCTTCAAGCCGAAAATCACGAAATTCTCGAAATTTAGAACAGCTCTATTTTCCAAAAAAAAAAAAAAAAAAAATCCTCGAACACGTATATCTTTTTTTTCGATAGAAAACTCCTAAAAAAATTTCAGCCAAATCAAAAATGGGTCGGTCAGATTTTGTCCAAATCTGTTCGGTTTATAAAAGAATTACCCATATATGTTAATGGAATATTAATTTTTGGGCGATCTTGTGAGGAATTATTGCTCAAAGTAATTATTGAAAGTATTATTCCCGATAATAAGTAATTATTGTCGGGATTTAACCCACACTCATCAGAGACATCATAGTTCAAAGCCATCTTACAGACTCCACAGTGGATGAAACAACAATAAAACATATTTTAATTTTCATGTTCAGATAATTTCTAAATTGAAACATCATTATCGCATATTTATTTAAATTGAATTCTTCATCTGTGATTATACTATTGTAAATTGTATTTGTTCCCGACACGAAACACACAAAAACTGTTTTAAAGAAGTTTTTCTGAGCGAAAATAAAAAATGCTTTAAAATTGCAAAATTCATGTGAATTAAAATAATTACCTTAAGCTTAATCACTCTAAAAATCTCTCAAAACTTAATTTATTTTACACCAAATAGTGTAAAACTTTTGTTTATTTAACATTATACCTGTCGCATATTGTCGGTATCTCATAAGAAAGGAAATTCAAGAAAACTCGTTCTGAGACAGCCGTGTTCGATTTGACTGAAGCATTTGAAACAACGAAACATTTAATACAATTGTTGTTGTTTTTTCAATTGTTTCAGTCAAACTAAACGTACCAAACATTCAATGAACATTGTATCATTTTTATTACAACAATTATTTATTTTAATAAGGAAAAAATTTCAAAATGTCGTTTTAATTCTATTTCTTTGTTCGTGTTTGTGGGCACACATTATATTTTGTTTTTTTCCGTCTAGATGCGTACACGAATAAATCAAAAGGTATTCCGACGTGAGCTGACCACATACAGTTGTCCAGATTTGAGAAGTAAGGATTCTTTAAAAAAAGGATTCTGGAAAAAGGAAAAAATCTAAGGATTTTTTAAAAAATATACAAAAATAAAAAATTTGCGTCCATCAACACCTTAAAACGCATGTTGTTGTGGACCTTATTCTTCAAAGGTTGTCATGAGTTGTTAGTGCTCACATTGTAATTCGTACTACCCAGCACATTTTATTTTAAAAGAAATAGCGTGCAGAATATTCTATAACTAAGACTAAGGGTGCTATCGTTGATTGAAAAAATTCATCCGCCAACATCCCTAAGATATCACTTTGGCTAGTAATATCTCACTGCTATTGCCAGTGGTATACGATAACTAAACTATCTCATATGCAAACAGCAGGAATCTAAGTACGCGGGGTAGTCACATCCATAGATCAAAAATTTAAAATTTTACAAATCTTCCTGCGGGCGTATATATTTAATTCGTTATTGAATTCTTTAATTATTACTATAAAAACATTGATCAAAGCAAACTACGCGCATAAACCGATATTTAAACAAAAAACCAATAATTAATAATTATCACCAATCACCGATGAAAAAATAATACACGACAATTTGAAAAAGCAAATCGTAGTGTATTTGCACAAACTTCAACGTTAAAAACAACATTTTAAATCATTGAATAAATATATAAGGAAGAATAATTACGTGTGGCTACACGAATATTTTTTGAAGTATGTAATTTGTATATCTGTGCGTTCTTCATCCATGACATTTGACATATTTCGTTTTGTATTTTAAAATAAAATGATAGCTTTTATCCGAAGTTCTAGTTTAAGATATTAAAATTAAACAAAATTTATAAAAATTAAAGTTTAAATTAATGTTTTACAAAACAATTATTAGTATTTGTGCAGTAGTTAATTTATAAAAATGAAGTGTTACATTAAAATATGTACAAATAACCTTAAATACACTGAAATTTGATCATCGAATTTCATATCAATGATTAGAATATTTTGACTAATACTACGCATAAAAAGGGTTTAGAATGATGTTTTAACAAAAACATAAAGTATTTGCTTTACAAAAACTGTTATTTTCTAGTTTAATTTTATATATTATTACCCTACATAAATGTAATTTTTCTTAATCCATCGTTGTCAAACCATATTTCAAACGTAATCACAGCCGAATATAAGGTGTTCTTAAAGTAATTCAATATGATTAAAATTAGTGTTGTATGGACAATTAAAAATATTTATATATGGAAATATAAGGAAATATTTTATCCAAACATATTAGGATTTTAAATTTATATGTAACATTTATTATTTCTTTTATTTGTTTTGAAAATATAAATATGCAAATTGTAAACAGTACCACCCAGCTAGAATGCAAACACTATCAAACTTCACCAATACTAAAAATTAGATGCTTCACTCAAAATATCTTCCTTAGATATTTATTCCATGTTTTAAATACAAAAACGGCACCATCTATTGGCTAACCCAAATTTATGAGGCGTATATCACACTATCAAATATATTGGTCAATAAACAAAATATGACATGAAATTGGAGAGTGCAAACGTTGTAAAATAGACTTCGCTACCTAGATTTTCATCCAGTTTTGATGACAATTTTTTTTACCTCTGATCGTTATATTTTAATTAGCAATACAAATAAGAGCATTTTTCAATTTGATATTGATTTTTGTAAATTAACATTGAAGATCAATGAAAAATTTAAAATAATAAATAAATAAATTTAAATTATTGTTTTCTTTAATTTTTACTCTTATTTTTATTCAAACTTTATAAAAACCAATACAATAAATTTTTTACAGGTTTCGATACTTTTTAACACTTCTATAATTAATATATAACCTCCACAATAGTTATTTAAGTATTAAGGGCAGTAAGAGTGTATTGCCAATTGAGGATATACTTATGTTTTGAGATCGAGACGAAGTCGAGATCTCTAATATATCCGAAATCGGTAATACTCTTCATGCCCAAAATGCTTATTACATTTTTTGCACGATTAATAAAAATTCAATTAAAATTATTTAAATAATAAAATTCATTCACAAAATTCAAGTTTGAATGTTTTAAAGAAAATTTTTTAAAATGTCATTTCAAAATAGTAAGCTTTGCGTTTCATCATAATTCTATAGGTTTTTTTGTTGCAAAACTTAATTCCATCGAATGTATTTTAAAAAATAATTGCTTTTAAATCTTTTAATTGCAATATTTTTAAATGAATGTCATTTAAATTTGAAGCTAGTGAATAGACGTACACAATTATTTAACTAATAATCGTTTTTATTCACACTCTGAGGTCTCCCTTACTGGTAAGTAATTACTTACCGGCTGCATGATCGGTAAGTAATTACTTACCGACCAGTGATTTGTAAACGAAACTTACTATGTTTATTTACGAATCAGCAAACACTCAAAATCGCCTGATCGTGCAAAAAATTATCAATAATTTCTTTGGTAACGTATTTGACTTAGCATAATATGCTTTTCGTTTATTATCAAATAAAACAAAACATTCTTTACTAAAACATATTTGATAGTCTAATAATGGCTTTATACGAAGTTGAAGTTTACTATCAATTGAATAAATTGATTTACGCTGCCATCTGAAAGTTGGCATATGAACCATCCATATTTAACATTTGATTCGTAATTAAAAAATATTTAGGCATTTAATCAAGATAATAACTATCCTATCTCTCAAGCTGGACTATCATACACACATTGTACAAAATTTCATTAAGATTGGTTACGTTGTTGCGGAGTTCATCGCGGACAAACATCGTGACACGTGATTTTTATATATATAAGAAGATAAATCGATACATATTTACAAATGGTGAAATTGTTATATATTATGTGTAAATAGTTAAATATATATAAGATTTTCTTTTTATGAACATTAATAATAGTTATTAGAATTAATTCAATTTACTTAACCTATTCCAAATTGATTCTTTTATTTAACTCAATTATTATTATTATTTTTAGCTATGTTATATTTCATAACTTATTCATAAGCATTTATTATTTTTATTAATTTTTTCTTTAAATTCTAAATATTTCTTTTTGTTTTTTTTTTAAATCAATCTTTGTTGTTTGTAATTAAAATTAAGAGACAGCATGTAATTGGATTTTATCTGTATGCTGTTCAATTATAATAAATAAATAAATAATAAATAAATAAATAAATAAATAACTGTATTCTTAGGATTAATACATTTTTAAAATATTATCGACTGAATCATTTAAAATAGTCCTAATACGGTTGCTATGATGATTTTTACGGACTAAAATGAGTCGGTAAAATAGCTATTTTTTGGAGCGTTTACAAAAAATATTTTTTTTGTTGTCTTTCAGTTTTAACTCCTTTTTGAGGGTTTAAACATTTTCCTTGAACGGGCTTACAAACAGCACATACACATAATATTTTTTAGTAATCAATTGTTTTAAGAATACTACCCATTATGAACGTAAATATCAATAGTGTTTTCATATCACATGAAAAAAAATGGAACGAAAACTCGATAACCGTTCTCTTATTCAATAACTCACAAAGATGGCCATTTCTTTGTTTTGTTTCATCAAATTAATTAAATTGAATAAACTAACTATATTAACTTGTTTTATTTGTATAGAAATTTGGCTACTAAAATGAACTAATTCTTATAATTTAACAAACGCTCAACAAATTTCACTATTTTAGGTATTTATTTTTATCCTATACCAAAATAAAAATATGATCACTAACAAACTCATTGATTTTATTCTAATTGACTCCCCCCAAATGTACAACATAAACAAGCATATATAGGGATGATTCCCTGACCCAACAGTACATAAAAATGAAACAGAAAATCATAAAAATATCATTCAGGACCGCATTAAGAGCAAAATAAAGTACAAGAATAAAAAAGACGATATGTCGTGTGTCTCAGATAAGTTGTTTGAACACATTGATTCAGAGATAAATCACCTTAAACGTTGGTTCATGAATAAGACAGTATATCAAAAAATAAACTTCTATGGGGTGAACATCTGCGTAACACTTCCTATTGAATGTATATTGTACAATATACATAATATTATACATATTTATTTCTTTTACAAATTGGTTTGATTAGAAGTGCTTTGTGGACACCCAATCAAACGTGTTTAGAGCTCCTGTTTGCTTCAGCATATCTTAAATCAGTTAGAGTGTACTGATTTGGTACTGATTTGCTTAACCGTACTGGTTTTGGTTGATACAGCCTTGTTTGAATCCGTCTTTATCGTCGATTTTGATGGAATCTTTTAGGCATTATAACCCGAAGGCTTTTTGCCTTCAAGAGCTCTCTGATGGTTTTAATGTCGTCTGTTTTAATAAGGTTCGGACAACCACATATGCGATTGCTTTTCATTTGAGATGAGATCAAGACGAACAGAAGATGAGACTTGCCGATCATCACAACCCAGAACAAAAAATTAAAATTTCTTTTCGTCAACACCTCAGAATGAATGCTGAAGTCAAGCCTTTTTTGAAACTCTTTTATTTTAAAATGGTAGAAAGATCGATGGTATTATTTGTTATTTATTGTATCATTTTGTTTTCCTTAACGATTACTTCCCTGAAGATAGCATATGTTGTTTCTTTCAAAACAAACATTTATTCCAAAATATAACGCCCTTTGGAAATACTTAAGGGATCTAAAGTTTTATTAAGATTTTCGATAAAATTCCTTTTTATTTCAATACTAACAATAAACTTAGGCCTTTCAAATGGTAAAAAATTCACATAAAATAATAACCATAAAAAAAATCAAAATACGACCTATTTACATTAAAACGATCCTGATAAGCTGCTTGTTTTCTTTTTTTTGTTTCTACATTTTGGTAAACAAACAAAAATCGAAACATTTTTCACAAATAATTTTCCTCATCGACATACGTATGCACATTTAGAACGAAAATATCCGGCATAATATTTGTATTCTATCCCACAATATTCAATTCAATAAACCATAAAAACCGATAGTATAATTTGATTTAAAAATAAAACAAATAACCAGGAGAGATAAATCAGAGACCATTTCACTTTGAACAACCAAATTACACCAATCGTCTGACTAAATCATGATATTACGAAAGAGATAAGATAATTTTCAATTACTTTCTGTTTTTACTAAACTACGTTTATGGGTTTCCATTTAACAAATTATTTTGTTGTTTAGAGATGAGTTTATCGTGATTTAAGAGGTTAAATCTTTTGTAACAAAAAATAGGGCAGCTTTGAAAAAACTTTGAAAAACTATATGGGGCTGATTTGTACTAATGATTTCAATAAGATTTGTTATAGATAATGCAGCGTAACCTTGTAAAAGTAATTTTACAAACGAAAACCATACACCCAGAACTGAATCACTAATTTCCTCTCAGTTTCAATTAGATTTGAAGTTTGTTTTTTGTTCTACTTATTGATACAAGCTATACCTATGCACATAAATAGTTTATAATTTATGGTTCGTGGTTCATGTTTCTTGGTTCGCATGGTTCATGTTTTATGATTCATGGTTTATGGTTCATAGCTTATGGTTTATGATTCGTCCGTTGTTATTTTTTTCATAGTTGTTGTTGTAACGCATGTGTCGTTCATCCGCCAACGTTTTTTTCGTTCGTCCACTGCTGCCGTGTTGCTCAATTGCAGAGTTATAACAGTGATGGTTTTTACACTACATGGGATCTGTAAGAGATTTAATCGTCTTGTTGCAAGTTGGTATTTTGCTGAAGGTCTATTTTGCGTGGGTGTAGTACGTCAACATACTGTCGGCAACCACATCGTGTGTTTTTGGTTGTCTAACAGTTGATCTTATATATATCACGATTGGTTTCATGTTCTGAAAAAGTTTGCAGTTGATTTATAGTTATAATGAACACTGTTCCTGATAGTAAGTCACGGAGGACTGCATGCCTGGTAGAGTTTTTATTCCGACGAGCTTCAGCCATGTGTGACCGAGAAGTGATTAACCACAGTTTAGTACAAATACTCAAATATGCACTCAAATAAAACTGTGTAAACGGATTTAGGTAAACAAAGCAAAGAGAGGGATCTTCAATATCACATTTTAAAAAAAAAGCATATTAAACAAATATTTCACTTCCATGATTGTTACGGATCCAACTCTTCATTCCTTCGAAAACTTTACTAACAGATCATCTGCACCAACTTAAACATACGATTGATATATTTGAACAATTTATAGTATAATATTGAATAAGCCTCTTTTAAAAAACATGCGCCATAGTGTCAGGCGTTGCGTTTGTTGCTAATATATTCAATGAAGTACTAAAATTAATGTCGGCAATCGTTGAATTTGTTAGAAATATTTTAAGCGATGTAGTCAAATACTGTTGCCTAATCATGCACTGGTTGAATTTGCATTGAACGCTCACCATTCGAAATTCTTACTAATAACTAAATCGACATTTTACATTTCTTGTTACCAGGCAATACAAAACAAATTTATGCTTTTAAATAAAAAATTTATTACATCAGAGCAAAAAATGTAAAATTTTACTTGCCTATCGCCTGGTAACCGTAAATATAAAATACCAAATAATTTTTTAATAAAGAACAATTTCACCAATTATATAATTGTGCGCCTCCTATCTCCACTTCATTTTTATTTTCACTAACACAGACAAACTCAGTGTATTTTATTTTACTATATCTTTACTCTGTCTTTATAAAGACATACATGAAGAATATGCTTGATGCTTGATCCTCGTGCACAAAATTGTGCATAAAACATGTCACGCACACAATGTGCACCATAACGTGCAGAAGTCGTAAAATACCCTAGCATTGATATGCAGACATATTATTGACGCATGCTTTACAATTAAAAAAAACAAAGCGAAACTTAATTTATTTAAAGAAAATAATAATAAACAAAAGAATGAACAAGTTTTTTCACTTTTATAAAATCATTTAACTTTTTATGAGATAATATTGCTATCGTATAATAAATTGATGAACTTTAATTTATGTTAATCTAAAATTATGAGCGAAAAATATTTCTGTGAAGTGGATAAAAAAACAAACACAAAAATCAAACGGGCATTTGAATAATTATTTTCGGTGATTTAAAAAAATATTATATTTTTTGTTTGCCCTGCTTCATGTCGCTCCCACGTTTCATGTCGTTTTCACTAATATTTAAATTTACAATATTAAAAAAATTATAGAAAATTAGTATTATTTGTTTACACGTTGTCATTTAACTTGATATGTATATATATATATATATATATATATATATATATATATATATATATATATATATATATATATATATATATATATATATATATATATATATATATATATATATATGTATATATATATATATATATATATATATATATATATATATATATATATATATATATATATATATAAGTCTAATATACATAACAGGTCGTTCAATAAGTCCGTAGGATAAGTAAGAAAAAAACAACATTTTGACAAAACTCGATTTTTTATTCAACATAGTTGCCTTCGAGGGCGATACAACGAGTATAGCGATTTTCCAACTTTTCTATACCACTTTTATAGTACGATTTCTCTTTCTCGTCAAAATAGGCCTCAGTTTCAGCGATTACTTCATCATTGGACTTAAATTTCTTTCTAGCAAGCATTCTCTTGAGATCTGAAAACAGGAAAAAGTCGCTGGGGGCTAAATCTGGAGAATATGGTGGGTGGGTAAGCAATTCAAAGCCCAATTCATTCAATTTTGCCATCGTTTTCATCGATCTGTGACACGGTGCATTATCTTGGTGAAACAACACTTTTTTCTTTTGCAATTGTGGCCGTTTCTTTGCGATTTCAGCCTTCAATCGATCCAAAAGTTCACAGTAATACTCGCTGTTGATGGTGGTTCCTTTTTGGAGATAGTCGATGAATATTATTCCGTTCGTATCCCAAAATACAGACGCCATCACCTTACCGGCCGAATGTTGCGTCTTTGCTCGCTTTGGATTCGGTTCGTCGACTGCTGTCCACTCAGCTGACTGTCTTTTGGATTCTGGTGTGTAATTGTGAAGCCATGTCTCATCCATTGTCACATATCTACGATAGAATTCCCTTTTATTGCGGTTTAACAGTGCCAAAGACTCCTCCGAAGCATCGATTCGTTGTTGTTTTTGGTCGACTGTGAGCTCACGCGGCAACAAATTTGCACAGAGCTTTCGCATACCCAAATGTTCATGTAAAATGGTAAAAACACTACCATCTGCTACCTTTACAATGTCAGCTATTTCGTGCACCTTCAATTTGCGATCGTTCATAACCAATTTGTGGATTTTTTTTATGTTTTCTGGAATAACAGCCTCATTTTGGCGTCCACTGCGCTCTGCATCTTTTGTGCTGGTACGACCACATTTAAATTCAGCCATCCACTTCTCTACCATTTGTCTCGATGGAGCAGAGTTTGGATAATGTTTATCAAGCCATTGTTTGGTTTCTACTGTATTTTTTTTCATCAAAAAGCAATGCTTTATTAAAATTCGAAATTCACTTTTTTCCATTTTTTTTCAAAAACAAAAGTTGCTTCACACAAAATGCTATAACTCATGAATAAATAGTCAGATTGCTGTCAAATTTATACACGTATCGTTTGAAGGTTAGTACTAAATAAAAATCATATGGAAAAAATTGTAGTAACGCCATCTATGTGTCATCCTACGGACTTATTGAATGTATATAAATATAAGTCAGATATTAACATTTTTTGACTTCTGACTTTTTCATTTACCATGGCTCATGGTTCATTATTCATGGTTCATGGTACATGGTTTATGGTTCATGGTTCATGGTTCATGGTTCATGGTTCATGGTTCATGGTTCATGGTTCATGGTTCATGGTTCATGGTTCATGGTTCATGGTTCATGATTCATGGTTTATGGTTCATGGTTCATGGTTCATGGTTCATGGTTCATGGTTCATGGTTCATGGTTCATGGTTCATGGTTCATGGTTCATGGTTCATGGTTCATGGTTCATGGTTCATGGTTCATGGTTCATGGTTCATGGTTCATGGTTCATGGTTCATGGTTCATGGTTCATGGTTCATGGTTCATGGTTCATGGTTCATGGTTCATGGTTCATGGTTCATGGTTCATGGTTCATGGTTCATGGTTCATGGTTCATGGTTCATGGTTCATGGTTCATGGTTCATGGTTCATGGTTCATGGTTCATGGTTCATGGTTCATGGTTCATGGTTCATGGTTCATGGTTCATGGTTCATGGCTCATGGTTCATGGTTCATGGTTCATGGTTCATGGTTCATGGTTCATGGTTCATGGTTCATGGTTCATGGTTCATGGTTCATGGTTCATGGTTCATGGTTCATGGTTCATGGTTCATGGTTCATGGTTCATGGTTCATGGTTCATGGTTCATGGTTCATGGTTCATGGTTCATGGTTCATGGTTCATGGTTCATGGTTCATGGTTCATGGTTCATGGTTCATGGTTCATGGTTCATGGTTCATGGTTCATGGTTCATGGTTCATGGTTCATGGTTCATGGTTCATGGTTCATGGTTCATGGTTCATGGTTCATGGTTCATGGTTCATGGTTCATGGTTCATGGTTCATGGTTCATGGTTCATGGTTCATGGTTCATGGTTCATGGTTCATGGTTCATGGTTCATGGTTCATGGTTCATGCATCATGGTTCATGGTTGATGGTTTATGGTTCATGGTTCGTGGCTTATGGTTCCTGGTTTATGGCTCATAGTTCATGATTTAAGACATAGTTTATAGCCAATAAAATACATGATGTTGCATAGTTTATATATCTGTCCTTACATACTGTTATATGAAGAACAGAAATAGTTATTACAGGAAAAATCTTATTTTGTCAATCACATCACGACCATAACTCACAACAACTTCCTAAATATTTTAATATATAAATCCGTTTCTAAATATGAAACTCGTCCGAAATCACTTTCTTTTCGTTCAATTAATCTATTTTTGAATATTTAATCTCTATACCTTGCTAACGTTATCTTTTCCCCATAAAATTTTAAAAGCTTTTTCATGATTTTTTTGATTTGTGTTAAGTTTTTTCTATGTTTATTCTTTCCTTTTGCTTTTATCAAATAACCATAATAATATGACACAGGAACGGAGCAGAAAAAAAAATAAAATGTCTTTTAAATACATTTCCGTCTGTCTCCATATAATATCCTACCTTTACGACGAGATGGTACGTCTATTTTTGTTTGTATTTTCGAGTATGTTTTCATACAGATCGTAATTAGAATCAAGAGAATAACTTTGTGACTCGTAAATAGATTAATACGGTGAAATGTTTTATGACAGAAATAATTTAACAAAAAACCACGTTAATTAATGTACAAAAAATAATGTAAAACGTAAAAATAAAAATAATGAAAATGGGAAATTGAAATTAATGAAGTTATTCCAGGTTTTATTGGGTTTTGGGAAATGTGTTGCTTTTTGTTACAATAATTTTTTTTGGTGCTTAGGGATATATGTTTAATGCTATAATTATTTATGATTAATTTTATAACGTTTTTGGTGTATCAGTCAATAAACTTGAGAATGAACTCGTTGAGAAGGTCTCACTGTTTGACTGGTTTTGGGCGACCGATTTGCATCAGTTTTTGTTAATTCGTACATTATTTTATTTTTGATCTATGGGTTTGATGCCCTCGCGTACTTCACTCCCTGATATTGACATACGAGTTCATGTTAGTTATCACGTATCACACACCCAGAGAAATTTCTCATCATAATTTATGCATAAGGATTGTATAATTACATTTCTGTAATTACCATTCTATATTATGAATAATCCGCATAAATCATGCATAATTTCGGGTGAATTATACATAGATGGAATGATTTATGATATTTTAACGATTAATATTTTACTCATAGTAAGTGTGATTCTTGATTTTTTTCAAACTAGCAATTCTACTCAATGCCTTACGATTTGTGCACAAATAACAATATATCATACGGTCGCCGATTAATTCATTTTTATTTGCTCTTATTTACTCTCCTTATGCTTTTTATCACCATGAATATACAACGAACAGAATTTATTTGATTCTGTATAAATTTTTTCATTTTATAAGATTGACGCGATTTAAAACGAAAGAAAATAAAAATTTGCAATTTTAAAATTGGCAAATTCCTTAAAAGTGTTTTAACTATTGTTACAATTTATGATATGGTATAAATTGTAATAATATTACTAGACAAATTTATAATGTGTAACAAATAATAATAGTTCTTGTGATAAAAATTTTTAGATTTTTAAATTTTGAGATCCCAAAGAAATGTTTTTAAAGATTACTATATGTATAAGGTGAGTGAATGATTTTGTTCCATTGTAATGGGCAAATCGCATACTTATAGTGCTATCGGCTACTTATTTTATCTTATGTTTCTTTTTTTATGCAGAAAAATTGATCAAAATCAAAAAAAAATTTGGAAAAACCTGGAAACTTCTAAATTTTGAACTGACGTTGTTGTGCTTAAAAGGTAATATTTTATACTTTTCTTTGTATTTCATTTGGCTTGGTTACCAATATCACATTTATTTAAATAAGTTCTTTTGTTTTAGCGAAACAGCTAGATTTTCAAGCGATAACTAGTCAAGGTTTCAAGCGAACACATGCGAGGGATTATAATATGGAAAAATTAAGGTTATCTAGAACGGCATACTAATCTACGAAGACTCTTCGACAGGTCCACTTGCAGAAAAAGATTGGCAGCTTTAAATCAATTATCTGACTTTAAGTATTTCGTTTTTTACTTTTTATTAGATATCATATCTGATGCTTCGATGAAAGGATAATTATTTACAAATCAATTTATTATTTGTGCATTTGAAATCCTCCAGCTCTTTATTATTAATCTGAAATAGTCTTTGAAGAGCAAATACTTTTTAAACTTATTATTTTTGTTCTCTATTTTTTCCAGAATTGCAGGCACGCTGGTTCTTCAGTTATTTAAATAAATGGAATTATGTGCAAAAAGGATTTACAATTATGGGAAACACGTATGTTCGACTTCAAGCTAAATTTTCTGGAAGCCTAACCAACAAAATCATAATCGTTTGATTTTTTGTAAAATTTTGTCCAATAATGATTTTGTCTTTTTTATTTTTGAAAATTTTAATCTTAAATAAATAAATCTAGCTAATTATGTTTATAGTTGTTTGAAAGAATTATCAATTTTAAAAAGCTTTTTAAATTATTTTTTTATGTAAACTTAAGCTTTTAAATTAATCATCAAGAGCCAGAATTAAAAATAAGTTCATAAAATGCAACCATGTAAAAAATTTAAAAAATAAAGTTTGGTTCAGTAAAAATAAATTTATGTATTTTTTATTTAATTACAAAATTTTTAAAAACAAATTTATTATAAATAGCGAATAATAACAAAATCAACATATGTAAGTATGCTGCATGAGTATATTCCGGTTGAATTATACAGAACGACTATTAAATCATAGAAATTAATGGATAATTTATTGTTAAAGATTATGTTCATAATGTATAACTTGTACATTTGTCCGTATAATTGCTTAAATTTATTTCATAAATTCATCACAGAATAGTTTATGATTCATGCGGAAGAAGCATAAATATTATTTGTCACGTTAATAAAAACTTATTAAACGAAAATGCATGATTTATGAAATTCGCCTCTTAGTTCTTTTTTACGCGGTCTTATGCATAATTTTTACGGTCATATGCATAATATAAGCAAGCATTTCTCTGGGTGCAGAAACGATATTTTATAACTTTTGGCTCAAATTATGCATAAAGTTTTATTGGTTTTAAAATTCAGCTCAGGGTATTACTGGACCGACTGGAATTTGCTGTTTTTGTTGCAAACCGAATTTCTCAAATCCAGGAATTATCTCTGCCTTCTATATGTTCCAACAGATGTTAATAATGCAGACGATTTCCAGAGGTTCAGTGCCAGAGAAGTTAAAAACTGCATATTTGTGGTGATAAAGTCTAAAATGTTTGGGCAAAAGAAATTATTTATGACCAAGGCTTCCTTCACTGCATGTTGATTCTGAATTATTCAAACTTCGGAAAAGTGATATTGTTCTAACTTGCAATAGGGAACAATTGTTTTCAAATTATTTGTTGAATGACTTTAAATGTAAACATCGACTTTTGTGGTTCTTATTTAACATTGTACATAAACTGCGATCGAAGTTAACAACCAATTCTTATATGTGCGTTTTTGTGTGCTCTGTTTCGAAAGCAGTACATTTAGAGGTTGTAGCAGATTTAAGTACACTGTAGTCAATTTGTAAGTCGTCGAGGCTTACGATGTAATGCATATTCAGACAGTGTAACAAGAAAGGTGATTTTTCATATACATTTGAAGAATTCGACAATCATTTAGAGACGTGTTTGAACTCTTGTCCTCTTCTTTCAATGTTTTAGATCCCGGTTATTTTAGTTAATCACCATTTCACTTGATTCTAGGTTTTAGCACTTAGATTTTAATAGACTTTTCGGATATCAACTAATTCAATGCATCAGATGTCCTAAAAACTTTGATCGACTGAATAAAAAATTCCGAAAATATCAAAATGCGTTCGGTCATCCATTATAATTTTAAAAGGTGACAATTTTCTTTCTCTGAAATGGAATTTTGTTTGAGTTACGGTTATAAATGCTAATGATAGAATATTTTATAATAAATTATATTGATGGAAAAATTTGGATTATGATAGTTAAAACTGAGTCATAACTGGGGTGTGAAAATTTAAAACTCCTTAATAAAGCTTTATTGCCCCATGTTAATAATGTTGCAAAATACTAAAATCTTACTATAAGCTACTAATTTAAAATTCAAAAAGCTTGTCAACGCAAATTTCAATTTTTAGTTTTTTCTCACCGTTTAACTTAAGTTAAATGCATTCTCTTAGATTTTTTTAATCGTAAGATAATTTTGCGTCAAGGATTTGTACTTATAAAAATACATTTGTGTTTTAGCATTTCATTCAGTATCTTATGTTCAAATAAGTTTTAGCATCTTAGGTTCAAATTCATTGAATTGCCGGAAAGTTTGTTTCCTAAATTTTTTGTTTTACATTTTCAGTTTCTTATAAAATAGCGGTTTCAAGGGTTGTATATAGTGATAGTTGTTTATTTACGGAACAAGTAATATTGACTTAAATAAAACCATACCAATTAATGTTGATCTACATTTTTAATCTAGAGTTCCAATTTGTTGTTCTTTTTAAAGCTAATGTTGCCAATATTTTCCGACTCCATAGCATTTTGATTATACACGGAATAATATGCGTCTTTGTTTATATTTTACACTGTTGCCATGTTAAAAAATATAGCGTTGAATTAAAGATTAAACGGGCTTCTTTGATTGTACGTGCCAAAGTCTTCTTTGTATATTGTATATGTATGTAAAGATTTTCCTTGTAGCTTAGGCTACTTTAAATTTTTTCACTATTTTGTGCAACACCGTTTCAGTAAATTTGCCTTTCTTATAGGCGTGCTTTCTACAGTTGAGGGGGTTTATTTAATACAAACATGATGGATCTGATATGTTTGGCTTCATATGGGTTACCTGGCTTGGGTATAAAAACGACTCTAGTTGGCCACCATATCTGAGAAATGCAGGCAAGACTAAAGTTTGCTTTGAAAAAACTCATGATATATGAAAGTATAATTACCAGACCTTTTTGCAGTGAAATAAGAAAAATACTATCACCGCTCGGTAATTTATACGGACCAAAAGACGGACTGGACTTTGTTCACAATAAATATAATGTTTGTGTACAAAAATTAAAGATTGTGCTCACCTTTGCATTGATGTTACTACTTTAGTAAGCGTAAGCATCACACGATATTATGACGCTGTAGTAGTTATGATTGCAAATGAGTTTTCTCACCACATGTAATTTTTATAAGCTGTTCACACTGGATTACAAATATGAAAAAAATTCAACACATTGCCATTGGGCCAGGAAAATCTCTAATTCGATTTAATTTAATTTATCATTTTAAGACCGAAACCTTAGAAAATATGCATACAAAAAGATATAAGAATAATAATAATAGAAAATAGAAAAAAGCTTTACTAAGGCGCGCTTAAGGCGCTGATTGTAGTAGTACATTTGATCCTCTTGTCCAATAAAACAATCAGCTAGTTAGTTTCTTAGCCACCGGATTGATGACAATATATCATAAAATTTTTCAACAAACGATCCGTATAAATACACTCAATAAACAACAAAGTCTTGATTCACTTTCTGCTCACTTGTACACTCCAATAACTGTTCGGTTGTTGCTAAATTACAACCATCAATTTGATACACATAATCGATATCTAAAAAACGTTCATATTGATTTCATTTCGATTTCCTGTTGTTTTTCATATTCAAAAGCCATCCAAAGCATCCAAAATTCATACCGCAAATTTTCCGTGTTGCAAAAAACGCAATGCTATTCAAATGTAACATATAGCACTAGCATTTTTAAATACCAAAAAGCTCGTTTGATTTAAAAATGTTTGTTGCTTCAAAAGAACTAATTAAAACTCATTTTCTCTTATATACATTTAAAACTTGGAATTGCCGTCAAAACCAAATAATGTTCAAATAAAAATTTAATTAACAATATTATAATTATCAAAAGTATAATAAATTCAAACTTTATATTTACACTAACAACAACATTGAAAATCAAAACTAATTTTAAAATGAACATGACCGACAGTTTCAAATAATTTTTTTTTTAATTTTTAGTTTCAACGAATATGTTCAAGAGCCAAAGCTTAACATTACAAAAGAAATTTTTATTTCCCTTTTATTATGTTAAAAATTTAATTGAAATTACTCTGTTCTCCAGTTCAATCAGCTATTACTGATTTTGCAAAATATATTTTGTATTTTAAAAGTAAAAACATAAAAACCAGACCAATTGGCTTCATATGGGTTACCTGGCTTGGGTATAAAAACGACTCTAGTTGGCCACCATATCTGAGAAATGCAGGCAAGACTAAAGTTTGCTTTGAAAAAACTCATGATATATGAAAGTATAATTACCAGACCTTTTTGCAGTGAAATAAGAAAAATACTATCACCGCTCGGTAATTTATACGGACCAAAAGACGGACTGGACTTTGTTCACAATAAATATAATGTTTGTGTACAAAAATTAAAGATTGTGCTCACCTTTGCATTGATGTTACTACTTTAGTAAGCGTAAGCATCACACGATATTATGACGCTGTAGTAGTTATGATTGCAAATGAGTTTTCTCACCACATGTAATTTTTATAAGCTGTTCACACTGGATTACAAATATGAAAAAAATTCAACACATTGCCATTGGGCCAGGAAAATCTCTAATTCGATTTAATTTAATTTATCATTTTAAGACCGAAACCTTAGAAAATATGCATACAAAAAGATATAAGAATAATAATAATAGAAAATAGAAAAAAGCTTTACTAAGGCGCGCTTAAGGCGCTGATTGTAGTAGTACATTTGATCCTCTTGTCCAATAAAACAATCAGCTAGTTAGTTTCTTAGCCACCGGATTGATGACAATATATCATAAAATTTTTCAACAAATGATCCGTATAAATACACTCAATAAACAACAAAGTCTTGATTCACTTTCTGCTCACTTGTACATTCCAATAACTGTTCGGTTGTTGCTAAATTACAACCATCAATTTGATACACATAATCGATATCTAAAAAAAGTTCATATTGGTTTCATTTCGATTTCCTGTTGTTTTTCATGTTCAAAAGCCATCCAAAGCATCCAAAATTCATACCGCAAATTTTCCGTGTTGCAAAAAACGCAATGCTATTCAAATGTAACATATAGCACTAGCATTTTTAAATACCAAAAAGCTCGTTTGATTTAAAAAATTTTGTTGCTTCAAAAGAACTAATTAAAACTCATTTTCTCTTATATAAATTTAAAACTTGGTATTGCCGTCAAAACCAAATAATGTTCAAATAAAAATTTAATTAACAATATTATAATTATCAAAAGTATAATAAATTCAAACTTTATATTTACACTAACAACAACATTGAAAATCAAAACTAATTTTAAAATGAACATGACCGACAGTTTCAAATAATGTTTTTTTTAATTTTTAGTTTTAACGAATATGTTCAAGAGCCAAAGCTTAACATTACAAAAGAAATTTTCATTTCCCTTTTATTATGTTAAAAATTTAATTGAAATTACTCTGTTATCCAGTTCAATCAGCTATTGCTGATTTTGCAAAATAAATTTTGTATTTTAAAAGTAAAAACATAAAAACCAGACCAAAATTGAGTTGCATGAAAAGTTGGTAATATCCATATTTTGAAATTTTAAAGGAAAAATGAACTTGACACTTTCAATGGAGTAGATGAAAGGATTTTTTGTTTGAAATATATTGGAAATGATAAATTTATGATAAATTGTAATCGTTCAGATGGAAAATTTCAACAAATACATAGATCTTTCCATTTAGTTCTTTTTCATATCTCTTTTCGTTTTTTTATATTCACATTCCAATTCAAACCTCTCTATAACATCAACATATTATAAACTAGAAAGCCGCAAAAAACCGTATTGCAAATTTAGCTACAGTTGTGAGGTGATATATAAAAAACATACATATGTGGAAAATATTCTAAAAACGATATTTTTTTCTTAAAACGAATTGAAATAACCATACCCACTCTAATGTAAATAATTGAAAAATGTTGTAAAATCATTACTGAAAGTCATTGACATTTAAAATACAAATGGTATAAAAATGCAAAGGAAAAGTTGAAAAATCGAACATAAAATATTCATTTTCTTTTTTCAATATATTTTTAAAATTCAATTAGGTTTTTCTGTAGTTGCTCAATCTGTTTTCACAAAATACATTGTAGTTTATCCGTTTGCTAGAAACTTTAATTCTTTTACCAAACATAATGGTGATGCAGTTTTGTTTCTCATGTTTAAGGTATTTATTTTTTTTAAAATTGTTTTGAAGCCTCATATAGACCATCGATATGTGAGACCATATATCCTATTTATTAGATTTGTCGCAAATGAACGATGATGAGCTTGTTTAGACTTAAAAATTTTCTCGAAGAAACAAAACTTGCGATACAAATTACAATGAACGAACACATCCACTGTTTGTTGTATATTAAATGTTTAGTTTTAAATTATCCACTGTTTACACTAAAATTTATTAATTCTTATTTTATTTCTTTTAAGGTGCGTGCAATCGTTTATTCCTATTATATAGCCGTACACTGATATTTAGAGACATTTCAATATTGCAAGGTTTTGTGAGCTCATCGGCTTAGGTGCAGTTCTAGGTGATGGAATATAAGAATATAAGGAATAATAAATAGTAGTTTGGAATAACGAATGTTTGTGTATGATAAACCTGCATAAAAGGTATTAAGTTTTTGCATAGTCAATCGATCGTTATTCTGCCATATACTCTGGGATTTGCAGCACGTATTTCCACATTTGGGGTATTTAATTATTCTGCTATTTCCAATAAAACTGTCCTACACTGTTCTAATATTTAGCGTTAAAAATCAACCATCAAACGCCACATCTTATTTCCATCGGAGGTTTTTTTTGGATCCAGCATTTGTACATTTAACTCTTGCGTCGCTGCTTATCGTTATCTGTAGTGTTTTATTTTGATAATTTTTGGTAAATAACAAGGGGATGGAATGCTCAATGGCATTGGTTGTGGTAAAGGTATCACCTTGTAGATGGAAAAAATCATTATACACACGACAAATATTAAAATTGATTCAGTTTCACCATTGTTTAAAATTTTAGGTTAAATTTAGATTCCATTTGTATTATTTGCGTAGATTCGCGTAGAAAATGAAGCGTAAAATTCGCATAGAAAAAAGCACCTTCTAGTTTCAATTTAGTTTCGAGGCTTTCTATAATTAAAATTAAATCTTTAAATTTTATATAACATATGATATCGTACGTTGATCTCTTTAATTTAGAGATAATAATGTTCATAAACATAGTTTCATCATTAACTTACATTAAAAGTTGCCAAACTACTTATCCGCATGCGTAAAAGTTTTGCAAATTATCAGATTCATTCAGAGTAAAAATCTATTTTAATGCATGACTTAAGTTCAACGACATTTTACTATTACACGTGTCTTAATAACATTTTTAAAATTTTAATTACTTCGGTCTGAAAGACCTAAGTATTACATTCATGAGCTAAAAGTGAAATTCTTACCCCCACTTTTTTTGACATTTCTCGACGTTTTAGGACCTCCTGATTCTAAAAAAGCAAAAAAAAAATGTATGTCTGTCTGCCGGCCGGCCAGCTGTCCGGCCGTCCGCCGTCATTACCTACGCTGCAGGGAAAACCGCTGAAGGGATTTCAAAAATTTTTTTTTCTAAAAATAGGTATACTCAAGTGACAGGTCCGAAAGGACGCTGTGTTCGATAACTGTACCGGAAGTGTGTCAAAAAAATCATTATGTGTGTCAAAAATAGCAAATTTCCATATTTTGTAATTGAATATGAAATTGAACATGGAAATTTTTGAATTTGTTATAGTTTTTGAAATATTTTTGGAATTTCGAAAAAGTTTATATTTTTGATTTTGTAATAATTTTTGCATTATTTTTAGAATTTCGGAAAAAGTTTTAATTTTTGATTTCGTAAGAATTTTTGGAATATTTTTAGAATTTTGAAAAATTTTAAATTTTTGATTTTATTACAACTTTTGGAATTTTGAAAAAATTTTCAATTTTTGATTTTGTAATAATTTTTGCAATATTTTTAGAATTTTGGAAAAAGTTTGAATTTTTAAGAATTTTTGAAATATTATTGGAATTTAGAAAAAATTTTATTCTAATTTTTGGAATATTTTTGGAATTATGAAAAAGTTTGATTTTATTTAATTTAACAATATTTTTGGAATTTTGATTATAATTTTCCGGCAACGTATTGATGTTTCGTGTTAGTTTTGTAATAAATTTTTAAACAGAGATAAAAAATACTTGTACTTTAACAAAGAGTTATGTTTGATATACATCGCTGCCCAAAACTAAAAACATGTCCTCATAAAAGTATTTTGCTGAAAACTATATACAAATCCTTAACCCAGACCGAAGTCTTGATATCTCAGAGCTGTGAGATTTTAGCCCCTCCATATTTTTTTAAAATGGCTCGTCAAGCCAAAAACAAAAACATTAATTTTTTGCTCCGATTTGTATATAATTCACAATGTTTTTTTTTAATTTCAAAAAATCGTCTCAAAATCAGACATTTTTTTATTACTCTAGTGATATATTAGACTATAGCTTGAAGTGAAACACGAATTAATTTTTATTATACGGAATTTTTATGGGATCCACAATTGTAATTTAAGTTTAATTAATTAATCCACTTGTCTCTTTGTACAAATAAAATATTCATCAGGATTGATATCCAAAAAAATGTAAAATTGAACTGTGTTTGTATATCTTCAAAAATATAATAATGTAAAACTTTATCGGTTTTTATCGTTTTTTTTTTCGGATCGGTAGAAAACCGATCAAGTGTATCAAAAACAACTTGATCAGCTTTCATTTCTAGCGCCAAACTTGCCATACGATTACCTGTTTCCATTTTTCCTTAATAAAAAGTTGTTTCCCACCACAAGATTTCAAATATTCAAACAAGATGTTCAAATAAACAACAAAAATAGTCAAAGTATAAAAAATAAATCATTTAACTTCACCATTCTAGTTTATGACACAATTTATTACCATTAAGGTACTTCATAACTTTGTTGTTTTGGTTTTAAAATAATTTTTAACGTACAACTATAAAATAATTTTTCGAGTATTAAAAAAAGCAATGACGCAATCAAAATATTTCGTCGATCATTTAATCATTGCGCTCACTACTGGCAGGGCTGGGTCGTAACATTACTATCTTAATTTATAGTGTATTGGAATTGTTCGTCAACGCTTTTATGTTTTGTGTTAGTCTTGCAATACCTTTCAAAATAGAAATAAAATACTTCTAAGTTTATTATTTTAGCCCAAAACTAAAAACAAGGTCCTCATAAAAGTCATCTTCCAAAAACTTTATTGAAAATTACACAAACTGAAATCTTAATATCTCAGAGATATCAGCCAAAGCCATAGCCAACTTTTTTCGTTTCACTTTCAACGAACTCACACCCAAACATACTAACATTAAAAATAATCCCAAAAAACTCATAGAATTTAAAAACTTAAATCCTATTTGTTCGCACTCCAAATTTCAAATAATAACGAAAAAACCAAAGACGCAATAACAAACAACAATAATATAACACTTATTTCGGAGGCGGAGATGTACTCATTTGTACCAACAAATAAAAAAGGAAACTTTATCGTAAAAAATAACGAGCAACAGTTAACGACAAAAAACTTTTTTTTTTGGGAAAATAAAAATAATAAAAAAATAAAATCCAAACCAATATTTTTATAACTTTTCTTTTTTTTCGCTTTTCTTCAGTTTAGGATTTTAAGTTAAAAGGGAAAAACAATTCTTATCGTTATGATATTTTTATTTTAAATGTACGATACACAACAACCCTAAATCATGTGAAATGATTTTTTCATGTTGTTGTCACAAATATAACAAGTTTTCTTTTTGTTGCGAGTTTAGGTTTTTTGATTAGAATCTGATTCTAGAAAATGGGTAGATAAATCCTTCATCCTACTAAGTTATAAGTTATCGAATTGATTAGCAAATTTGAAATAATTAAAAAATTCTAGTTTGCGTTAGTTCATCTATTCATGCTATATCTCAAGAATCCTTTGACATATAGCCAAATCGATTCATTCAAGTTTCACTTTCGGTTCTAGTTTTAAAAATGGAAAAACCTCCAAAAACATCAGGCTTTGTATAGTTAGTGTTATAATTAAGTTAATGATATTAGATCTTTAAAAATCCTTGTTTTTAAGATAAGACTTATCAACCTGACTTTGGACTTTTACTTTGAACTCATGAGTGTATATTTCTAGTCACGTTTTTATTTAACTGAACACCCATATGCTTCGTTTAAGAATAAGAACGTCCTTTGGTGAGTGAATCCTCTTTCAGAAAAATAATCTTTATATATTGAATGAAAGTTTCATGTTTTCTGTTATAAAAGTCAAGCAATTACAGAATAACAGATTACGTGATATCAATTTTCAGCTCTATTGAACATCAATAAATAATCTTGCATGATTACTTTAAGGGATTTATATGTATGATCGCAAGGGATTTATATGTATATGTATGATCGCAAAAAATTTCCAAACTGATATTATTGGGCGCCGAACTTTTACAAAGCTTGTAGTAGAACACTAATTATGAAATTTTTGTTAGAAAGGATTGGAACTTTTTTTTGTAGAGAATTAAATTTTCCAAAAAAATATATTTATTATATGTTTTAAATCTGCATATTTCATAAGATATTAAGAACTATCTACGATTTTATCAATAAATAAACATCGATGATTTTGCGGCACGTGTTCTTTTTATTTAAAAAAAATACCCTCGTGATTTTTTCATCGAAACTTTTTAGGGAGCATCTAAAAAAATTTAGTTTTTAACGTTTTAACGACCACTCTTATATACATACATGGATTGGGTTCAAACAAGTAAAACGCAAAGCTTCAAAAAACATGTTACGAAATTAAGCAATGAAGATCCATGCGGTTTTATATATATATATTTTTCAGACTGGAAATATAAATATCATGGAATCATGTAATACCTCTATAGCAAAGGTGTTACTTTACACCCTGCTGCAAGTGATACAGATGATTTAACTTAACATGTGGATATAAAAAGGTTTTCGCAGCTACCTTATGACTCTCAAGATGTCTCAGACTTCACAATACTGGTTCTGTCTGTTTTGGACAAAACTTTTAAGCTAGCAATTTTTAAGCAAGAAATTGGACTGATAAAAATTGTCCTGTAAACTAATGAAATTCACTTTTGGCAAATTTATAGTTATTTTGGGTGCTTCGATAGCCTTTAACGGACATTACGAGCTACCTCACATTGCTCAGTTGTCTGTCTAATTTTCTATAGATTACTCGAACACTATCTTAACACAAAGACAAGGAAAACAATAATTTAGTATTCCAGATACAGTGAAAAAGACCATTACAAAGAAAGCCCCCAATAGTCCGTTCTTCGTCAAACGCTTTGCAATATTGTCTTTAACAACTTGCATGAAGTTTCGTACGCTGATGTTAGAGTAATAGTAATAATTGGAAATTTAAGGAATCAATAACAAAAAAGAGATTAAGAAATACTGAATCAAATAGCCTTTTGGCACCCAAGGAACAAATAAAGCTAGTCAGAGAAACCATTTGAGCAGTACGTTAAAATAGATTTCGCTTTACAGTTTTAAAAATTAAATGTTAATTGTGTGGTTTTTCCACAGAGTGTGTACAGGTACAAATCAGGTTTTCCAACGCGTGAGCTGTCCACACACAGTTGTGCATATGAGAATTTGTGAGCTCTGATTCTCTGAATCTGCATTTATTTATGTGCTTTATGGATGGGCATTTGTATCGCATTATGGCAACTGTAAAAGATTGAATTCAAATGGCATACTTGGAAACATTGCACTACTTGGCAACTGTATATTTTCACTCTTCAATTTTTCATTGAAAATTGTAGCTTCGATGACATTTTTCATCATCTTTTTTAACTAAAGTATTCTACAATTGCAATGCTAGGCACCCCAAATTTCATTGTTACAATCTGTGGTTACATTCCCATCATAGATTTGCCTTTGATTCATCGCAGGCAGTATAGGTTGACTTATACCTTGTTGCTATTCTGTTTTAAATGCTAAACTTGATAGCATTGACATAGCTGCTCGTAGCTGCTAATATATTACCTGTACTGAGTTAACGATGATTTTCACCTGTTCTAAGCCTCGCGATATTCAGGAGAAAACTTTTTAAAAATTCATCTTTGGTTGATGTCATCTTATGAAAGTTTGTTTACAATGTGATAAACTGTGTAGATTGGTCGATTAGCATCTTCTCATTTCCAATATATAGCAATTGTTTTGCCAAACGATCGGCAGATGCATAATTTTCTAGTTGAACGCATTGGTTTTCGGCGTCAATCGGTGTTGTGAAGAACTCAGCCTATTCCAGAATTTTTGCTAATATTGGTTATTGACGTCTCAGTGGTTAGTAAATTCAACAGCACTTTGAGCGATGAATGCGCTGTACCATCCATAAGTGTTGCCGCAATTTCAGATTTTGAAATTGATTTTGCAGGTTTTTTCCGTGAGCATAAGGTTGCCAAAATGGTTGAAATGAAAATTTTTTTGATGGTACCTCTCGTACCCACAATTCCACTGCTTCGATTCTTAATTCCTTGCATGACTGTGTCATATACAATGCGTTGCTTTAGTTTTTAACAAATATTACCAAATCATCGACACCGATGTACTTCTTGTTGCAAATCACGATTATAACAATATTTGCCAATCGATTCGATGCACAGATTACCAACTGCAACAATACTTTGTTAGTGAGTGCCAAATATATATCATCGATCGCAACCAATGCGTAATTATACACGTTTGATGTAAATTGCATGTCCGTTGCTTGCAAACGACGTACAATATTTTCACTCATATAATCTTTGTATTTTTCCCAACAAATTTTCCAATAGGCATCGTTTTTGCGATGGTTTAACTCTTGAAAAGCTTTTTTATAGGTCGCACATACTTTACCATTTACTGTTCTCAGTTCATGTTAGGTTTTCGGTCCACATACATAAACAAATAGTAATCGCAAGTAACAAAATCTTGATCGTTCGAATAAACTGTATACAGACGACCTAACGGATCCAATGAACAAAAATTCTGAATACCACCAAATGAACAACTGTTGGATGATATGAGAAAATCCACGAAACCGTTTTATTGCTGCTAATGTGGTGTCCAAATTTATATTTCCGCAGTTGTATTTCTCACTCAAATAACTTTAATCTATTTCACTGAATTGCAAAACTCGATATTGATATGTACTTTAAACATCTAATAGAGTAATGATGAATGCGGCACCAACCATTATCAACTTCAATGTCATTGTGGATCACTTTTAGAATGGTGAATGTCATCTTCAGTTGATCGTCGAACATATTGTAGATATTGATCATTTCCAGTGATGGTCTTGGTGTATGAGTCTCTTGGATATAAGCGTTTTCTGCATTTTCCAGCCCACATGCACAGTAAATAGTTGTTGAGCGGGCCACATGGCTCATGCATTTTTCTGGTAATGATTTCTAATAAACATGGATCTGTTATGTGAACATCTGTTTTTTCTGCTAATATGGCTTGTCTGTTGTAGTGTGCTCCTCGTTTTTGCCATTAAATGAAAATGGAATACATTCAAAAACATAATGATAACGTAATTCATTTCAAATTTTTGTTCATCTCACATAGAACTCCACGTGAAGGTTATGAAAAATCTGGACAACCGTATTTGCCAACATTAGTTTTTGCATCTTGTTAGCTTTTGCATCTCTTGCTTTTGCATCTTCATGTAAGTGTCGTGGAGTTAATTTGAATGTTGCTGCAGTATGACAATTCTTCGTAGTTCATTGGGATTACTGTCAGTCTGCTTCGCGTAAATTAATATATTCTTCTGAGCGCAGTTTATAGTTTGATTAAATCACATTAAAAGAAGTTCATTGGTTTCGATTTTTTCATATATATCGACAATGTCGATTAGTGATGGAACAATGCCCGACATTTTAAAATGTGATTGTCTTTTATGCATCATCTCAATTGATATAAACAACGCACTGGTTTTGTTATTTTTATCTTCATATATGTGTCGATTTTTTATTTTTATGTATATGAGCAATGAGTTTTGGAGACTTGCCGAACACCGTCTTTTTTGCAGTGAAGAACTTATGACAGCAACGTATTTATCAGCTGGCATTTGCTCGAGGGCCGTTCTGAACAGTCAAGCTAATTCGTTGTTTTTATCGCATAAGTATGCAACAATTTCTTGATAAGTGCTAGTATTAAATCGAAAAAGTTGATCAACTTGTTCATCAGTAGGATCCATTGAAATAAATTTGGAAAAATTGAATTCGAGGTAGGCACTTCAAGGAAGACTGTAATCAAAATCACCATTGTAATGGATGAAGATTTAAATTAGCTTGCGGTATCTATCTGAATTGATCGAAAATTGCGATCTCAATTATTCCCAGTCTTGTTATTCCCAGACAGAGAGTCAATATTTTCATTCCACTGGGCTTAAACCTGTGATTCTTCGTTAATCTCTTATTTCATTCAAGCCAGGCTTGATTAGTACATAATCGATTGGCTTCCAAGCTTGATTCTCGCTCATTCGTTTGCAAATAATGAGCTTGACCAGTGCGTTCTCGATCTTCTTCCAATTTTTATTCTGTTGCTAATTAGCTTAAGAAAAACGAACTTGAGTAGTTTGTATTCGAACACCTTCTGGTCTTGGTTCCCATTGCCCCTAAAACGTTGGCAATGAAATTTAAAAAGCTATGCAGGAAGTTACTAAAATAGTTAAATTAACTGCTGCAGCTACTTCTGTGAGTACAAACAATTTTTTTTCTGCTCATTAAAGCAAATCAATGAGTATTCAAGAAACACAATTTGTCAAATTGATTAAGCGGCCTTTGTCTTTTGAGTATAGAAAAGCAGAAGTCTTTGGCAGACATGAGGTAGCCTGGTTCAGGAATTTATCAAACAAACATGGAGTTTTTGTCTTTGACCACTATGCAAAACACAAATTAAGGAGAAAATTTTAATTTTCTCGAACGAACGAACGACATTGTATGCACTTATTCGGTAAGTTCATACCACTTACGTGAACCATGTAATAAACACCATGCGTTCCTGATAATAGACCTTAAATCAGGGACAGCCGAGGAGTTGCGTGCATTGAGATTAAAATTAGCTAGCTGTACGTTCGAATATATCTCCTCTGCCCATTACAAATACTGAGTTGCATGCAAAAGATACAAAAGAAATCGGGAAAAAAGATTCAAAAAGAATAATGATCCTTAAGACCAGAGGAACCAACACCATCACCCTCTCTACATAAAATACAATTATTACATTAAAATGTTTCACTCACTCTATTATTTGTAATTGATACAAATCGCCGTATTTTAGTTATTTTATTCATTCATAATGACTATTATCTAGGTTTAGAGTAAAAAATCGGAGCGCCAAAGTCACAGACAAGATTTTTGACTACTAAAAATAATATCACAATACCTATCATTCGTTTCGCCGATTATAAAGGCGATTGTTGAACAAGAATAATAATGCAATATAATAACCAATCTTACTAACATATTATATCAACCAATTGTTGCGCCGAAGTCACAGATTACCACAATTATTTTATTTAATTTTAACTATCAATTTTAAATATATCTTATTTTATTATAATTACGTTAGATACGTGCAGTCAATTTTTTTTACAATTATACCTAATTTTACATTTTTTATCTATGTTTATTAAACTAATTTGAATTTTTAAAAAGCAATCTGGCGGTGCCAGGTTAAATTTTATAATAAAAGATTTTATATATTCTCACCAATGGCCTTAGAAACTTTTTTTCTTTTTTTTTGTGTAATTTTCACGAACTAAGTGATTGATTTAATTCCGATCGACTGCCCAAAATTTATCTCCGTACAAGCATATATATCAGCGTTGCCATTTGAGAAAAAATAAATAGAGTTTTTAAAAAAAAACTTGGGGTTTTTTCGGCTTCAGGTTTTTTTGTAAAATTGGTTTTGTTGTTTTGATTTTTGAATTTTATTGTGAGGGGGGAATATTTATTGTTGTTTGCGAAAAGTTATTTTCTTCAAACAAAAAATTTGGATTTCAATCAAAAAGGAGTTTTTGGACCGAAAAAGAAGTTTGGGCCTCTCGCGGTCAACAAGGCGTAAAAAACTCTAATTGGAATCAAACAGTGAGCATCAAATCAATTATCAAAATATATAACAAATAACATGAGATAAAAGAACCACTGAGCTCGTCTATCATGGAACAGAACGGACGGTGTTTACATCGATATCCTCTGATCAGTGAAACCATAATTTCAACGTAGATGTCAGAATTCAGGAACAAATGCTTTGTAGCAACTTGATACACCAATGTTTACATTTTTTTAAGATACGAATATTAAAAATCAGCTTAAATATTTTGACTAAATTAAAAATTTTTTATAATTTATTGCCATCGGCTCCTTTCGACTCATACTCATGCTCATAAAATAATTTGCCTCTCTATTTGCAAGAGCCGCTAATGAATGAACTCTAGTCCTGAAACTAATTACCACGATGATAGCTATAGTATCGCACGTGTGATCAGCCTAGCCGGAAGAAAAACAACTGTAAATTCATTGGTGAATATTTTCTGTCAAGCTAAAAAAGCATTGTTTCAAAGACTAATATTAAGTTTGTACTCAATGGCATTCAAACTAGTTCGGCTATTGAAATTCCGTATAATAAAGTGCGGGTAGAGATGGTGCACGAGATAGCTCTTCCTGATCTTGCATATAACTCTTCCTGATCTTGCAAAAATCCAAAAATCCTGGAATTCCTGGGAATCGCGGGATTCAATAAAACCAAATTTTCTCTGAACAAAAATTAATTTAAAATTAAATAATTATATAAATTAGACATTTTATTCGATTATAAAAAAAATCATTAAAATTTCATTCAGGTATTTATATGATAAAATAAATTATGAAGTATTTTTAAAAAACTTAAAAAATTATGAGTGAGAAACATCAAAACCATTCCTTTGAATTGAAAAAATTCCCATTACTTCTTTACTTACTTGAGTTTAATTGATCTCAAAAATCCAAATAAATTTAAAAAATTATTTTTTTGGGGATTTTTGTGAGCAATTAAACTCAAGTAACTTTATGAATCTTTTGAAATTTTTTCGATTCGAAATCAGTTTTAAGTTTTTCTGGATAAGCCTTATAGTTAATCAAATTGAAACTACATTTTAGGTAGATTTCATATAAAAATCTACCTATTGCAATGGGCTTCATCTTGGAATTTCGGAAAATTCTTTGTGCCAAACGACTATATATGATAAGCGGAGACGAAAAAATAAAAAAAAAAATTTATATATATATATATATATATATATATATATATATATATATATATATATATATATATATATATATATATATATATATATATATTGTAGGTTATTTTATTTATACGACCAATGTTTGTATATATTGTATGTAATAATTCTAACACGAGCTTTTTTGGTCTAAATCTTTAATTTATTCTATTAATTCATATTCCAGTCAATATTTCGGCAACATGCCATCATCACAGACCTGTCAATAAAACTTAATACATTATATGCATCAACGCAACAAGACATTAGTGTAAAAATGATTTTCTTACCTAATGTCTCACATAAACTTTTGTACTAAACATTTAACTATAAAAACTATTGCTACTTACATAAAAACTTATTATCTAATATCACAGGTATTTAATTAAATCTACTTTTCGGTTTGGGAAACCTTGTCTGAGAAAAACTTGCACAATAAATTAATTTTAACAATACGAAAATTGGCCTACAGACTTTACTAATGTTCTAATTAAAATTAAGTGTAATGTCATATATAGACTCGTCAACTTGTACATAAAGAGAAACCAGAACTGAAACAAATCTTACAGATTTCTCCAACCATAATCAATTCTCAATAGAGCATGTGTTACCTATTTTATAATTTTGGGAAAATAAATTGAAAAAAAATTAAAATAAACGGTGATCAATTGATGTTACTCTCTCGTTACTGTATTTGAAAACAATATCAGCCTGTTACTGTATGTGAAAAACAAATATGTATTAACGAACCTTATAAAATAATTCTGTTTAGAATAAAACAAGTAAACGTATAAGTAAAAACATAAATGATAAAAATTAGGAAATGAAGAAATTGTAACATTCTAAATAAATTCTGTGTGTTTTACTGTTTGGTATTGTGTTTTCGTAATTTTTTGTATGTAGATATTAAATTCCTGTATGAGACGTTTAGATTTCTGAGGTCAGTTCTAGTATTCACTGTTTCGTTTTCTTTTAACCAGATGTGTCCAGCTTCTTTGAACTCTCTTTTGAATTTGTGTTTGTCCCGGTCTATGATTTTCGTACGTTTGAAGTCAAACTCATGTTTAACTTCCGTGTTCTGGTTCTTAATGACGTGTTGGTTTATGGCTGTTTTGTTAGGGTTTGTAAACTTTAGTTTATAGTCACTTCTGTGTTGGGTCAATCTGTCTTTTAGGGTTTGTTTAGTTTGTCCAATATAAATTTTGTTACATGAGCATGGAATTTCGTATACTATATTATGTGACGCTTCTAGTTTGTTAGTATCCTTCAGTTTGGAGAAATGTTTTTTTAAAATGTTGTGTGGTTTGTTGGCTATGAGTATATTGGGATTACGGTACGATATATGTTTTTTGATGGTGTCTGTTAGTTTAGGTATGTATGTCAATGTTGTTCTGATTTTTGTAGGTGGTGTTGGTGGGTTAGTTGTTGTATTTTCGGTTGATGTTCTCTGGTTGTTATTAGCCTGTTTGTTCTTCACTTGGTTTATGCTGTTTTTGATAATGGTGTTGATAATAGATAAGGGATAATTATTATTATTATTATTTTTTTTCAATTTATTTTCCCAAAATTATAAAATAGGTAACACATGCTCTATTGAGAATTGATTATGGTTGGAGAAATCTGTAAGATTTGTTTCAGTTCTGGTTTCTCTTTATGTACAAGTTGACGAGTCTATATATGACATTACACTTAATTTTAATTAGAACATTAGTAAAGTCTGTAGGCCAATTTTCGTATTGTTAAAATTAATTTATTGTGCAAGTTTTTCTCAGACAAGGTTTCCCAAACCGAAAAGTAGATTTAATTAAATACCTGTGATATTAGATAATAAGTTTTTATGTAAGTAGCAATAGTTTTTATAGTTAAATGTTTAGTACAAAAGTTTATGTGAGACATTAGGTAAGAAAATCATTTTTACACTAATGTCTTGTTGCGTTGATGCATATAATGTATTAAGTTTTATTGACAGGTCTGTGATGATGGCATGTTGCCGAAATATTGACTGGAATATGAATTAATAGAATAAATTAAAGATTTAGACCAAAAAAGCTCGTGTTAGAATTATTACATACAATATATATATATATATATATATATATATATATATATATATATATATATATATATATATATATATATATATATATATATATATATATATATATATATACACGATATGAGATATAACGAAAACGACCGGCACTCTCACGGTCGCATTTGTTAAGGGAGATCAAAACAATTTTCTGTACATATGTGTTCTATTTATATCTCGGACGAGTTCGTGAATCACTAAAATCCGACACGTGGTTAAGGAACTAGAGCTTTTTTTCTAAAAAAAAATTGATTTTTTAAAACCATTATAACGGCCGTTTGGATACTAATATTTTAAAAAATTAATGAATTTAGAATTTTTGAAATCCGTTTTACCAATTTGTTTTAAAAATAGACCTCGTCAGTTAGAGGTTCCTGAGTGAGCGGCTCCAACAAAAAAATTTGCAAAAAAAATTTTTTTTTGAAACAACCGGCACTCTCATGGTCGCATTTGTAAAGCCAGATCAAAAAACCTTTTTTAAAAACGTGCGTTTTATTAATATCTTGGACAAGTTCGTAAATCAGCCAAATCCGACGCATGGTTAAGAAACTAGAGGCCTTATACTAGAAAAAAAACTCTGTTTTTTAGATCCGTTATAACGGCCGTTTGGATTCTAATATTTTTAAAAACTTCATAAATTTAGAATTTTTAAAACCTTTTTAATCAGTTTCTTTAAAAAAAAGACCTCTGCAGTTGGGGGTTTCTGAGTGAGCGGCTCCAACAAAAAAGCTTGTAAAACACAAAATGCGTTTGAATCAACCGGCACTCTAACGGTTGCATTTGTGGAGCCAGATCAAAAAACCTTCCGTAAACATGTGTGTTTTATTAAAATCTTGGACAAGTTCGTAAATCAGAAAAATCTGACACATGGTTAAATAGCTAGGGGCTTTATACTAGAAAAAAATTCGTTTTTTTAATCCGTTATAACGGCCGTTTGAATACTAGTATTTTTAAAAACTTCATAAATTTAGAATCTGTGGAAACATTTTAATCCGTTTCTTATAAATGTAAACCTTTGCAGTTAGAGGTTTTTGACTTGTTGGCTTTAACGAAAAAGTTTGCAACAATCCATAACTACAATTTCCAAAAACCTTATAACAGTCAATGAAAAAAAAAATAAAAGGTTTGAATAGAAGAAATTAATTTTTTTTCTTAGAAATAAACTATTTTGATATTTTGCAGTAATTGGACGACATATGATATAGCGTATGCTTGTGTCATAAATTGTCACACACATGTTCTGTGGTAGGTTTGATATTTTTTTGTTGCAAAATTGGATAGACATAGTTTTGCTTATATGTAGCTAATTTTCTTTTTAAAATTTGTTCGATATCTGTTTTAAATTAGTTTGTGTTGCTTAAACTAATCTGATACATCAGATTCTACTGGCACACAAAACTGTCTGATCTCGAAATCTACCTATTTCTAGCGGATTTCTCTTTGCGCGTGTTTCGGTTGGGATTCGAACTTGTAACATGTCCGTGAGTTTGAATCCTTTGGTAGACATGCTATTCATTACGCCACCTGGCGATGATATTTTGAAGATGAAACTTCATAATCAATTTATTTACTAAATTTGAATTCTTAATTCGACTCCTTATTTTAGAATTGTTTTACATTATATGGGGATTTTTTATAATAAGATTACCCCGGGTAGGAGCTGCCCGTATTAAACAACGAACCAATCTCGGGCCCGTATTGTCGAGCCAAACCTTGACTAGTTAAACATTTTCTTATTTCTATTTTATTACCATCTTTTAACTTTAAAATAAAACAAATTAGAGGTTTCTATCTTTAATGAAACCGAAGTTATGAATATTTAAAAATAATTCGTCAAGCCAAAAATAACGAAATTTTTGAAATTTAGAACCGCTATATTTTCCAAAAAAAAAAAAAAATCCTCGAACACGTATATCTTTTTTTCGATATAAAACCCATAAAAAAATTTCAGCCAAATCAAAAATGTGTTGGTTAGAAAGGTGTTCGGTTTGTGTTTGTGAAAAATATCCCATATATAAAAACAGCAGCTAAAAAACCCTTTCAGACACCTTTGGCTTTATTGTAAGTAAATAATTATAAAATTTTTGATGGTGTTCTCCTTTGGATTCACCGCCTTCAAATAACACCATTTTCTTTTGTAATTTGGAAACTACGCTCTCTAGTTTTTTCTAGAATTTTTCTTGAGGAGTTTTAACCTTCTTTTTATAGCGAGATTCAGCTATTCCTTCATTAAAATTGGCATTTAAATTTCACTGACACTTTCTATATCAGCTTCATTGTCTGCAGTTTTGTTATGCCCACAAATTGTGTGATGTTTAATATGTAGCGTTTGAAAAATTCTACAATCTAATACAGAACAATTTGAGTTCTGAGTAAAGGTGTTGGCAAAGCAGTTAGTTCTTTGTAGTTCCATCTAATAGTAAAGACTAACCCCAGCGCAAAACATCTTTTCATTTTCCATCCTTGATTCTACAACGTTACATGTTTTGCATTAACATAATTTATCATTAATGTAATAACAAAACAAAGAACTTTTTGATCGCTCATCAACTGTATGACAACATAAAGTTGTTGTTATTATATGTTTACATCATCTTTGCATGGATATTTTTAGTTCTTTTTATTATGATTTCTTTTGTTTTGATAATTTAATATGTTTATATCGTACAATTAGCTGAAAACAAATAAGATATTTTTATTGATGAATCAATCTGTGGTTTTGTGTTGTTGTTTCTGTAATTGTATTAATAATATCGAAAGCTACAAAACGAGAGGATGCTATGAAATCAATTTTCTTTCTGTCGTTTAGGTAGATTTAACATATATAAATAGTTACATTTTGAGACATGTTCCTGGATCGTAATTTTGATTTTGAATTTAATTAATTTCGAATTGTTCTTGATTTTATGTTTTAAAAGTAAACGCAAAAATTTTCTCGAGTCGTGAACTGATGTTCCTCGATATCCGTGTCGAGTTATTTGTTTTATGCAAACATATGTAAAGTTATAAGTAATATTAAAATATAAATAAATGTTTGAAACTATAATTATTTTGTTGATTTCAATTGTATTATTTTGGAATATTTTACAAGTACATTGTGTTATAAAGTGCACTATTTAAGTGAATTTTCCTATGTGTTAGTAAATGAAAAATGTCGTTCTTTGAAATAAAATGGCAAAAATGTAAAGAAGAATATTGTGTTAAATATATTAAAATTTAACCATAACTTCTATATGGTGATTAAAAATAGTTAAAAAGAAAAAAAGGTTTACCGTTTAAAATTTTTCAAACGGATTAAAAATAAGATCGTTGTATTGTTGCAAAGGGAAGGCCGTGAACAGAATTGTCAAACTGCAATGAGTGGGCTGAGTTCGTTCGTTTGGAGTTGTTGCGAACGTCAGAACGTTGACTGAGTGTATATATATTTTCTCGTTGAAATCAGTAACGTTATATCGTTATTGCGATTGGCGAATTGAATATGTGATAATGCTGATGAAAATACAATTGTTTCTTATTAGTAGTAATACCGTTAATGACGAGTTGGAGGGATACAATCACCACGTTTGAAATATCATTGATATGATACAATCGTTACACATGATGTCTTTGCTGTAATTACTACATTGAATGCGTGCTTTTGCTGGAAGTGGCACTTTTGATCACGTTATATTTTCTGAAGTTCTTCACGTCCGCTATAGTATTGCTACATTAAACTGCTGCGTTTGTAGCTTGAATATAATTGTTGGCTACAGTAAACATCTTGTCGTATAATACGTATTGGTTTAAATATAATATAAAGGACGACTTCAATCAACATCATTTTATTTTTGCTAGCTTGTTGCATGTTAGATATAATAATTTTTTTTCTTTATTCTAGAAGTCATAATAAAATGACTGACTAAATACATCACTTTAGAGATTTTTCTGGGCAAAGGCCATACTGGTGTTTGTCATATATACATTATCCCGATTTAACGGCATCGTTATAACAGTTTCTAGGTTTTATGTTACTAGTATCGGTTTTTTGTTAATACTATGTTACTTTCTTATCTAACTAAATGTGGAGTAATAAGGAACCAAATATTATTTAAAGCCAAGCTCTCAAGATGAAAATCACGCAATGTTATGATATTTAACTATTATTTATAATTCAAAATCAGCTAGCATTATTAAGCATTTCAGGAATATTGAATAACAATCTCAAATATAATCGAAATTAATGTATTCATTGTTTTCCCTTGTATTCTGATCAATTAATAATAATATATTAAATCCCGAAATCCGGGAAATTTCTTAAAATAATCTGGGGTTTTGGTATCAAGAAGTGATACGGGATCCCGGAATTTCGGGATCCAGGATATCAGGATTGCCATCTCTAGCTAAGAACCAAAAATATAATCTTACAATAACAGCAACAACTAATTATCACGTTATCAAAGTAAATTTTTTGATATTCATACGTGTAATGTTCCTCCCTTACTTATATCCAACAATTAGTTACTTTCTTTAAAGATATAAAAATTTGGTACTAAAACTATATAACATATAAACAAGTATGAATTGCGTGTCCGTATAATCATATCCATATTTTGTCCATCCTCATAAATTAACTTAAAAAAAAGAAGAAAAGCAAAACCTTTTTTAAGTTTCCATAAAATATTCCATGATTCTTTTACGAAAGTACCATAATCTCATACTCAACAAAGTTTAATATTTATATCCTTAAATTCAATTCTAAGAATAATTATATAACACATTTAAAACACATAAGTGTTTTTTCCATTACAACAACGAATACGTCCTTCTCAACAAAAATTCACATAAAATTTCATGTTTATATTAATACATAAGTATAGAGAAAACAAAAGTGTCACATTATTTGTTCCTTTTTTTTTTTCTTATATTCCGTCTTTTTCAGTTTTTTCCCTTTTGAAAATAAAAGAAAATTTCACCCATTATTATAATCATCGTCATCATTAAATGATTTGAATGAAAAATGAACATAATGCAAATAAAAAAAAATTATCAGATATGTAAAAAGCAGGAATATGTTTATATGTATGTAAAAATCGGAAGTGTAAAATTAAAAAAATTTTACACTTAAAGCTTGTTTTTTTCAAGCTTAAGAAAAGCTTAAGATAAAAAGGAATTTTAAAAAGTTAATGGATATGAAGTAGAATGAAGAGACGATATAAGAATAAGGTTTTACCGTAACCCTTAAACATTATGTTTAGGATTTAGAAAAAACGTTTTTATTACAATTTCCTCCTTTTATTTAAAAACGAAAAAATGTGTATCCTTTATTCCGAAGAATTATCGTTATATTATTTTTATTTTTCGATATCTAAAATAACGGAAAGGAGAATATTTTTTTAAGGGATAGTCATAAAAATTTTAGCCGCGTTGTAGATATTAAAAAATAATGTTCGTCCTCTTGAGTGAAAAATAAAAAGTAATTGGATTAAGATATAAATAAAGGAAATCATTAAACTGAAGAGGTTTTTAGCTGAAACGTAAATTGTTCAAAATTGTAAATAAGCCCATCGCCTTTGTTAGAGGGCTTAAACATAACATTTAGGACTTTAGTTCATAACCCAGTAGAGCATTCAAAAGAGAGCCAACATTTCGATACTCGTATTTCAATTTATATATCAATCAAACTTAGTTTGTTATGTCGCAGACTGGTGATCGATGACGCAGTTGTATGGAATCCCTGGTTTGGTCATACACTGTTTCTTCATACGTATCAGAATTGCATTCACATAAGCTTTTATAGTCGGGTTTCATTCTGTCCTGTATACATGGTCTTAGACTCAATTCATGGTCATCATGACCACATAAATTTACTGGGCTTTAAATTTGGCTCTCGCCACATAAATTTAGCATCAGAACAATAGTTGTGTAATATTGTTCCAATGTCGCTTCCTTTGCCCAATATATAATCATAAATCGCTATAAAATTTGCTATGCTAAAACGGTTGTGTGGTCTTTTTTCATTAAAACACAATTTGCTCAATTGGTCGTTAACCACTGTTATAGAATTGATATAATTAACCCGTAGTTCCGCTAATCAATATATATTTTCTACGATCAATCATCTATTAATTAATAATATTCCACCCGTAGTTTTCTATGTTTGATTTGTAATCCTTAATCGCTGTAAAATTGTATAAAAACGGTTGGTTATTTTCATTAATCCATGTTCATGTTATTTACATATATAATTCGTTCAGGTGTTTTGTAAATAATTTCTCTCTTTGAAAAATTTTCCAAATTTCTATTACAAACTAGCATCCGTATTTCTTAATGGGTAAAATAAAATTACCGAAATAGCGAAAATCAAATTTCCTAAAGAAACTACTTTATCAATTCGATATTACATACATATAAATAGTAGTAGACAGGCACCCTCGTTTGCTTATATTTTCAATTTTCTATTGTGACTTTTACTCGATCATCAGTTTTTGTTTTTTTTTCTGACGTTTGGCAGCCGCACATAAAAGAATTTACTCAATTTTAATGGTGGTAAAACTAACACGTAGTGATTCGTTGCAACAAGTTTGGAGATTTGGATACGGATCCCAGGTAATTGATTACGTTTGAAATTAAAAAGAATACCCATATCAGAATGTGGTGATCTAGATATTGATTTGCCATTTCATCAACAAAACAAATAAAGGATAAATGTTTGGTTAGCACTTTTTTGACTTGATATGTATTGTGAACAAAAAGTAATTACACTAGCCAAACGATTCAAACACAAAAATATATAACAAAAGGTTTTTGTATTCACCTAATTCTTCAATGTACAAACCATTCATGATTATATTATCATTTTTCGGCTTATTTAACTTATGAAATTGTTCTGAAGGATGCAAGTGTCATGTTTTTTTTGATGATTTACTTTTATTAGTCATCCATTAGGTTAATAAAATAAAACCAAAGAAAAAAATAGTAATTTGTTCGTATTTGTGATAGTGTTGTGTAATTTTTTTTTGACTGTTAAATTAACTTTTGAGTAATCATGTATTAAATTATTAAAACTAGTCAATTATTCCGAAACTGTGATAGTATTTTTTTCTAATGTTATATTAACTCTTGAGTAATCATTTATTAAATTATTAAAACTAGTCAATTATACCTAAAATGTGTTAGTAAAGTTTAATGTTAAATTATATATATAGTTTCGATTAATCCTTTGTTAAATCATTAAACCTAGTAAATCAGTATAAAAAGGTGACGTTAATGCTTAATATTAAATTAACTTTTGATTAATCCCATATCGAAGTATAAACACAAAAAAAAATTTTTTTATGTTAGTATTGTTAAATTCTAAATTAACTTGTGATTGGTCATTCAATAAATAAGTGAAACTGGCGAAGACTAAAGCATCTGAAGCATTTCTTTTTGGTGCTGATTCGTTAAAAAAATGGAGTTTTGAGGGTAGAATACGTGTAAGCCACGCATCGCTCGTCGTTCTTCAACGATCACACGTTTTATTATTCCTGGCATTGCTCAACATCCATTCGACAGCGCATGCTTTGATGGTTTGATAGTGAAACAATTATCCATCCTACTCCAGCCTCACATAATTCAGCAGTGACATAATTAATTGCCTATAATTCGGATCACGTTCATCCACCAGTGCATGCTTTCCGAACTCTGTCTTGATAAACTTCAGTACACGAGCAAATAATTCATCCATTGTCATACAATATACATCCGTAACTGCCTGATTTGCAAGTTTGACTTTACAAATTCGTCGATATAAAAGAAATGGGAGAGACGATCAGCTAAGCGGTAACCAGGAAGCGGGATATCCGAATATCATGGGGTGAGTTAATTTTTACTTTTATTTTTTTTTATTTTTAGGTCCGAATGAGTATGGATGTGTACGTTTTATGTGTGAGTGCATGGGCGTATATTTAGGAGTGATTGCATGTACGTATGGGTGAGGCTGATGACGTGTGAATGTAGGGGAAGTATGGATAGAATGCCATTTAATTTCATTTATAAAATGGACAACCGAAACGTATTAAATTGGTTAATTTAATTGTTAATTTTTCTAAACCGCATTAACGAAATGTAAACAATTTAGTTACAGAATTGATTTGATTGGCTGATCAAATGGTGAAAATTCCAACCTTGTGTTTTGCGATCGGGTTCAGTTGCTTTGAAATATTTTTTTTGTAAAATTGGAATGCGTTATGAACTCAACATCTGTTAATCCTTGTAAATTATATTCAATGAAACTGACTCAGTGGAATGAATTATTGTACATTTGTTTTTCTTTTTTTATACTAATAATTATAATGAATGCTATAATTTAACCAAAAAAATAACGTAGAATATCTCATACTATTAAAGTACTAACCTATGATAAAAATATATTTGAAAGAAATTTTAACAAAATTAAAATTGTAACGAGGCTAATGATGTAAATTTATTATTAACTGAAATTTTGAATGATATTGGATTGTTCCAGGTGTGTATGAATGTGTGCATGGGTGGGTGTATGTGTGTGTGTGTGTGACATTTCGTCGTGTCCGCATTTGTTAGTCGCCGTACCTAAGTTAAAAACTTTTACCAGCAGACGCCCACTCACATAGGGGCACAGGTTATTTTCAACTGCACCACACAGCTTGAAACCGTAGGGTTTCCTCCAAATTGCTTACTTTCCGATCTCACAGATAAGTAAACCAGCATTGGTGTCGCTGCCGGCAATCTAGCGTATGCCAGTACCAGGTCCCATCTGGTAGGGAGCTCATTAAGCAGGCTCACCTGCTCGGGTTCCCTTACGGCAGGGTAACCCATTCTACCATAAAAGACTACAGATAATGCTTCCACATAGCGGCCCTGGAGCCTACCATATATCAGAATTTCTCCAACCACAACCACTACGAGTCCAACCTCAATGTAAAGCTGTGGCTAACATTAATGCTTTACCCCATAGTACCCGAGAAAGCCGATCAGGTCACACTGTTGGCTTTCGCCTCTCCTATTCACCAGTGAGCTGGTCCGGCTGGATCGACCGGCTAGCTCAGGTACCCCGGGAGCGCAAGTTCCCGTGTCAAGTGACCCCTGGGGGGTGTGTGTGTGACAGTATGAAGTGTGAAAGCGTATGTATGTGTACTGAGAATGGTGGGGGTTGGACGTGGTGATCGTGGTTCTTTCGCCTAAGGGGGTCGCCAGAGTCTCATTCTTTCACTTGCTTTTTTCCACTTCCGTATATATCATGTATTTCGTGTAAATTATGGTATTTGTGCTGAAGTAGCAGGATTTCGTACTCGATCCACGATGATTGAAGCTAGTCTACAGGGGCTATAAATAAACCTCGCTTGGTACGCGACCTGCTATGCCGCTTCATTGGTTTGCCAATGAATCAGCGCTTCATTACAAGTTTACCGGTAGTCGTTTTGATGATTTTATTAAAATGCAAAAAAAATTGAAATTATTATTTAAAAGTTGTCTCAGAAATGAAAGGTTTTATTTTCTCGAGACAAAATAAATTTATTCAACAGTTGTACAGAAGTCGAGCAGTGTAGTTGAGACAACCTCACGTAATATTTATTTGGAAAATAAATATAGCTCAAATAATTTCAAATACTTCTATTTTAGAATGAAAAATTCATGATATAGAGCCAAAGTAAATTTTTTTATGAAAATTGTTTTCAACTTTATTTAGATATTGTTATATTGTATGTAACGTTTTATAGTCATTCTCTTTCTGTTGTCAAGAAAATGTTTACATGTCGTCATCCCAATCACCGTGAAATTGTTTGCAAGTAGTTTTTCTTTGTTTGAATAATAAACTATTAACTTCGAGATGAGGTTGTCATTAATATAATTCTTTTTTCAACTTCTTCTCTCTCTTCTTCAACTTCTTTGTTGAGGTGTAAAGAATTTCGTGGAGAAAACATTAATACAATTATTGTTGTAAAAAACACAGATTTAAATTTATTTGATGAATTTAACAATAAAAATGGCGAACCATTAGAATTTAAGGAAAAAAGAAATGAACTTACTCCATTGAGAAAGTCGATCAAAAGTGACTAGAAAAAATAGGCAAATATAGAGTTACCAAATTCAATTAGGTATTTAGGGCAAGTATATTATGGCGTATGTAAAAAATACCAAATTTTAATAGCCACTCAACACACCTCGAACCATAAGAAATAGGACAGCTCTGTTTTAATGTTTCGAAGACCGTTTTTCATTCAGCATTAAACACTGTAGAAGATTATTTTTTATCATAATACTTCTTTGAAGTTTCTTCAAAGAAGTATTATTCTCCATTCTTGTTAATGGAATATTTCCCCCTTCGAGTGGAAATTTGATGGACATCCAGATCTTGGAGGAACAACCAAAAAATATAAAATGAGAGATCAGAAAGTGTGTATGTAGTATAACTGTTGATTAAATAAATCTTTAGTTCAAGTGGCGCAAAATCAATTTTAAAATTATCTGAAGTCAAAAAAACTTTTCGTATTAATACATGCATAAGATAAGGAGTCATGTATTTGAGGAACTGAAATGGAACAAAAAATAGATTTTTGAATTAATTGATGAAGAAAAATCTAGAAATTCGGGTGTTGATAAAGATTGTGCATAAGAGTTAGAAGTAAGAACCTTTAAATCGTCAGATCGACCAAGCATTTCTTCAGAATTCATATCTGCACAGGCAGATGGGCTATTCTGTTTTTTCTGCTTCTGTTAAATTAACATTGTTGTTCTATAGAAAAGAAAAAAAAATTATATCTCTTGAAGAACACTCTATATCTTTAGATCTCGGACTCGTCGTGGAATGTTGAACTCTTGAAGCCGATTGAAGTTTTCTAAATTGTTGGTTTTTCGAATCGGCGATATATTTCAGCGTTTTGGCGCTTTCTACATTCTTTTATAATGTATCCCTGACATGACAGTAAGCACAAACAAAAACTTTTGTGGAGAATTTTTTATTTCTAAAATTAAAATTTAAACTAGGTTGAAAACCATTTTCAAGCATTTTTTTGACAAGAATATTTAAGAAATATGTGAATCGCAATTTTTCAGTATATAATCACTAAAGTTTTTATAAATTTTTATTGAAAAATATTAAATATGTAGTAACAAAGTTATAAGCTTCGATAGAAAGAACGAAATAAAATTGTAAAACTCGATTCATTCATTAAAATTACTGTAACTTAGACAATTTTTGAAATTTTCACTAAAAATTTTACACACACATTTCTGAAAGTATAATATTTAACTTAAATGAAAAAAATTTTGTTTTGTTATCCATCACAGTGGCTATCCCCCTTATGGAGAGAACATACAAAAACAAAACAAAATTAAACTTTTTGTATTGAACAACATTACAATTTTGTAGACAAAAAGCTAAAATCCAAGAAGAATTTTCAAATAACTGGCTTAGTTTGGGTCAGGCACTGAAAGCAAAGCCTAATTTGACTCTGATCATGATTGTAACGTGATCATGATTCTTCCCTATCAGGCCTTGGTTGGAATAGACGGATCAGGATTAGATTAGATTAAATAGAAAATTTTCTACGATGGTTGTAAAAGAGTTTGCTTGAATAATTTCCTAGTTGCGTAAATTGTAAAAGCAACAATTATTTAACAAACAAATATGAAGTATTATCATAGCTAAATTTAAATGAATTATGTACAAAATTAAATAAATAAATTAAATACCAAAGACTGATACTTGCAGCCGAGAGGCAATAACAAAACTAAAAGTGAAGTTTTTTAATTTTTTTTTTCTAAAATGGATATTCCTTCAGTGAATATTAACCAAAGGAAATAGGGCTTAGATCAGGATAAATGAAGCAGAGCCTAGTAAGGTATTTTGTATCAGGCCCTTTTGTATCACCAGATTGCCAAACTAGGGGTCGAATAAGAGTAACCAAATTAGGGCCCGATATTTTCAAATAACGTTAACCCTAAAAGGATATTCTAAGCCCGGTCTGAAACACGCTGAACTTTCCCTAACTAATATCTGCTTGGGTTGTTATGGAAAATATTTGACCTGAGATGCACATTTTAAAAAATAAATATTCTCAGAACAAAAAAAATATCTTTAAATAGAGGTTTTAAAATAGGGTTGACACTTTGAAAAAAGAAAAATTGTGAAAAATTCATGTGAGAAATTCAAATTCAAAAAATGCCTGACATGCGGAATCAGCGCCATTTAAACAAAATCTTTACTGTGTTTTTTTCAATAGGTTGGTTTTTTACATTTCCAACACACATAAAACAGTTGATATCCAGAATTTAAATTTAGTTTGATTTGAAATTCCAGAAATCTTTAGGGTGCACCCTATTCTCAAACTACACATTTTAAAATATTTACTGATTTGCTTATAGCCTCATTTCATATTACTGGCTGGATTGAGGGTGAACTTTGTATTAGATTAATGTTCATTTGTAAACGTTTTCAGAACAAAGCCCTCAACCCTGTTCTATGATAAAATATCACACAAAAAAGCCCACAAGTGTGGATGCAAAAAAATGGGTTTGAGATGCTCAAAAGCTTGTGAACATTTCCGTGGGCAATCATGCTAATAAAGCTGCAAACAAAAATTCAGCTCACTAGGAATTTTTCCGCAGTTGAAACATATAAAGACTGGACGATTGTGCAATTCATTCTTGTACTGCTTGTAAACAAATTTTATTTCTTGTTTGGTTTTATTCCTTTAACTCTGTTTACATAAAACATTTTGACATTCAGTTTTAATTTAAAACCAAGAGCAAAATGTAAATTCTGTGATGTGTCATTTTTAAAGCTAATTTAATTTGTAAGTCAGATCTTAATTTTAATTTTAAATTTAATTGTATTATCGTGATTGTTTGTTAATTAACTTTTTAGTTATCCTGATGATGAATACGAATTGTATTCGAAACGTCGATTTTTAAATAAATATTTGTGTTGGCTAATACCAAATACTTTCATGTTAACCAATTTTTACAACATCTTACCATTCATTAGATTTTGTTTCAATGATTTTATATGTCCCAATACTTTGCAAACAGTTTAATTCCGGATTTGATCTGCATTTATTTGATTGTGATGAAGTCTTCATTCTTGTATTGGTTAGCTGTTTTACCGCTTTTGTTATTACAGGTTCGTCGATTTTCATCCCGAAATTTTAAAACATTTTGTCTGGTCTATTTTCTAGATTAATCCTTCTTTTGATAGATAAATTCATTATTTCATTTTATAAAATATCTGCTATTTGAAGATCTTCTGAATTCCGATCTTGGTTACAAATAATGCTTCAAAAGAGTTTCTATCAATTCAGCGCTGCTAACTGGCATTTATGAACTTTTGTGGGTTGGATGTGTGCCTATATAAATCTTCTGGACACTGGACTCTTCTGGACCAATTTGCTTTTCTAAAGAATATAGAACAGTATCTCAATGTTGAGGTGTCAGAAAGAAGCTGTGTTTTCGCGTCGGAACTATGCTAGTTTAGAGCTGTACGGAAAGAATAGCTTTTAATTTGGAAATTTTTTTGATGTGGCTCAAATACAAATAAGGCGTCCTATTTTAGGAGATCGGTATGAACTTTCGAAAGTACCTAGTTAGACCTAAAAAGCTAGAGTTAGACCAAAAATGCATCTTATCATAGTGTTGGGACAGTATTTAGTCTAACCTTACAATTTCCAATTTCACAATAATACCAATTTCAATGGCGATTGTTAAAATTTGCCTGTTTGAGACACTGAGATATCCCTTCTAATAGTTTCAAGTGCGTCTCAAATGTGTCTGTCACTATATTAGAAGGACTTCCAAGTATACAAAGACGTTTAATTTGAGAGGTGGTGGGAAAAAGCAATCCATTAATTTGGTCATTGCTTTGGTCGAATTGCACAGTTCAAATGGCATCCGTACGAACAATTAAATCGCCTAATTAAACTTCTTTGGTCACTGCAGCAGGTATCACTAAAAATATTAAATATTAAATAAAATAGATATGTCATATTGAAATTTAGAGTTTCTTTATAATATTCTTGATAATATATTTTACAACAATGTGTAATAAAAAGCCATATTTACATGTTTTATAAAGTCTTACAACGTATTACAAATTTCAGGATGGATACATGTCCACTTAATTTAACAATTGGTACAACAATTGATGCATTTTTCAATCAATTTAGCAAATTTGTCATAAACCTCTAATTTCATAATTCAATTATGCTAATAATTGAATTGACTTTGTAAGACATTACATAAATATTGCTTTTTATTACACAGTAAATTATATTATCAAGATATGCAACTCTAAATTGCAATATGACATATTTATTTTATATTTCATCTTTTTATTACTACCTGCCACAGCAGCTAGAGAAATTTATTTCAACCACGTGCAAAGATTTCACGCACTCATTTTTCTATTTAACAAAACAAATTCAATCAACACAAATATTTGTTCCCACCCGGGAAAGCCCGGGGTGCAAACTCTAAACACCATGACCACCATGACCACCGTGACACCACCACGACCATCATGACCACCGTGAACACCATGACCACCATGACCACCGTGACCACCATTACCACCATAACTACCAAGACCACCTTGATCACCATGACCACCATAACTGCCATGACCAACATGACTATCACCACCGTGAACACCATGACCTTCATGACCACCGTGAACACCATGACCACCATGACCACCGTGACCACCAAGACCTCTGTGACCACCATAACCACCATGACCACTATAACCACCATGACCACCATGACCACCATGACCCCCATGACCACCGTGACCACCATGACCACTATAACCACCATGACAACCATGACCACCATGACCACCGTGAACACCATGACCACCATGACCACCATTACCACCATGACCACCATAACCACTATGACCACCATGTCCACCATGACCACCTTGACCACCATGACTGCCATGACCAACATGACCATCATGACCACCGTGAACACCATGATCACCATGACCACCGTGACCACTATGACCACCATAACCACCATGACCACTATGACCACCATTACCAATATGACCACCATGACCACCATGACTACCATGACCACCATGACCACAATGACCACTATGACCACCTTGACCACCATGACCACCATGACCATCGTGAACACCGTGATCACCATTACCACTATGACCACCATGACCACCATGACCACCATGACCACCATGACCACTATTACCACCATGACTACCATGACCACCATGACTACACCATGACCACCATCTACAATCGACACATCCAACTCATATAACATTTAGAACGAGACTGCATTAGTGAATAAAAAATATAATAACAAATGAACAAATGAATGACTTGACCATACAAACTAAAAAGATCCACCAAACATGCTTCCATTCCTGAACCAGTTATTCGATTTTGCTCAAATTTCAAAACGATGCTTTTTGTCATCTTATATTTCATTATATATGCCATTTACCAAGAACTGCAACAACTTATTTCTCTGCTTTTAAAAAAGCCAAATATGTTGCCATTTTTATTAATTTACGAGTCTAAGAATCCATTGTAAACAAAAATGGAGCAGACATATAATATTTTGAAAACTGATATTAAATTAAATTAAAATGCTCCAAAAATTCGGATTGAAAATCATTAAATTTAATTCAAAATTATGTTTTTAGGGTTCCGTTTTTTATACGGAACACTATTGGTGAGAGTACTCACATTATATCGATTATCTCGTAAACTATAAATGCTATGGCCTTGAAATTTGAGGTGCGTATAAAACTAATTTGCTCACATGAAATGACGGATACAAATAAAACTAAAGTGGTTTTCGTTTGGTTTACAGGGCAGTGCCGTTACTACGGTACGGCCCACCCGGCCCTGGGCCGGGGGCCCACCATAAAACACTCATAAAAATATGAAAATGAACACTTCAAATAATAAATTTAAAAAACAACAATGTTTTTTTTACTGGGCCCATGCCAATTTCAAAAATTCATTCCTTGTAACTAAGTTGCAAAATCTACGCTTTTTCGTGCGTCATTTTAGTAATTAAATGAGCTTTATTTAAGCATTAATCTAGTACATTGGTCAGATTCATTAAAGTACTAATTGTAGTTGTTTAATATTTTATTAAAGCATTAATAATAATGGTTTAATGATTCATTAAAGTATAAGTACTTTAATGAATCATTAAACCATTATTATTAATGCTTTAATAAACTATTAAACAACTACAATTAGTACTTTAATGAATGTGACCAAATTTACTAGAGTAATGCTTAAATAAAGCTATCAAATTCGTGAATGATTTCATATCCACGCTGGCGTTCAAATAAGCCATAGTTCTTAGTTTAGAGTACTCGCACCACGATGTTGAAGGTTTCATGGATCCTAGTTTTCTTACAAAACAGGCCAGCATGACCATGTCATTGATTGTTCTAGTTTTTGATTCTTTGAACGACTCATCAAAATTTTTGTATGAAGTTTCGTACGCCAATTTCGCTAATTTTTCCGGTACGATTGTAGAAATAGCTTCATTTGCTGCTTTTTATATATCTGACGATACAAAATCATCATCACTTGAACTCATCTTGATATTTTTCACAATTGGTAGTATGAAAACTAAAAGAAAACTAAGGCTACATACTCCTTATAAGATCAAATTGGTTTGCTCAAAACGTACCAGATACAAATGCAATTTGTTTAGTTGTATTTTTTATAAAAGTTTAATTTTGCAGCTTCGTTACAAAAAATCTTGTATGAAACACGTTGCTAAATTAGTTGTTTTAAGCACTCGATGTATTGTCAACCTCGGCTTCGCCTCGGTTGCCAATTTCACATCTCGTGCTTAAAACAACCTAATTTAGCAACTTGTTTCATAAATAGCTATTAAATAATCACAAAAAGACATTATAATTTATATCCGAAAATCTTTGAATATTGAATATATAAGAAAATATTTCCCGTTATATCTCTTATTGAGGATAACACTTATTATTCAAAAGAATTTAATTAATATGTTTCCAAACATAGAAAGAGCATTCAAAATTTTTTTAACCATTAAGGTCACTAATTGTTCAGGAGAATGTTGAAAATCACCAGTAATCCAATAAATAGTTTTGCAGATGATTGTACTCTGCACAAGTCGTTCGAGCCCCTTCCTTCAAAAGGTAAAATGCACGAACGAATTAATCCTGCCCGGAGAGACACTGCCATAAACTTGAACAAAGACCTGAATAAAGTCGCCGACTGGGGTGACCAAAACCTTGTCAATTTCAACTCCACCAAAACACAGCTGTTGATTGTTTCCAGATTAAAGACCGAGTTCCCCAAAGATATTTTATTTAGTATGTATGATGAACCAATAGGTGAATGTAAAAGCATTCGTTTATTGGGTGTCACAGTTTCAAATGACCTACTCTGGAACGATCATGTAATGGCGATGGCAAAAAGCGCGTCTAAAAAACTCGGCCTCCTAAATAGATGCAAAAAATTTTTTACTCCATACCAATTGCTCCATGTTTATAAGTCCTATATTCGTCCCTGTATGGAGTACTGCTGTCAAGTTTGGGGTGCTGGGTCTGTTTCTATCTTGGCTCTCTTGGACTCTGTTCAAAAGCGAGCTATACGAATTGTGGGTGATCGAACTTTGACATCAAAACTTGATTCCCTACAACATCGTCGCACTGTTGCTGACCTCGTTGATTTTTACAAATATCGTCATCAGCAGTGCTCAGATGAAATTAGCGGCATCATGCCTCAAACTTATTCTTACCCCCGTTCCACTCGGCAATCGGCTGCCGCAACCAGTGAAACGGTAAAGATCCCGCGCTGTCATACTGGCAGATCGCAGAGAGACTTCTTTGTCCGAACTGCGTACAAATGGAATAGTTTGCCGGAACACTTAGTCTCAGGTGGCTTCAACCCACAGATGTTTAAAAAAAGCGTTAATCTACACCTTAGAACGCCAGTTGTTGTGGGACCCAGGTCTAGACCTAGGTCTTAAAAGGTATTTATGTGTTGTTGTGACACATTTTCTAAACCCTATTACACAACACATTTTATTAAAAAAAAAAAAAAAAAAAGAACAGTCTTTTTAGGTGATGAAATACATAAAAAATGATTTGCGAAACAGCATGCCGCAGGAGCGACTGAATTCCCTTGCGTTGATGTGCATAGAAAGTGATTTATTAAAATCTATAGAATTTGAAGATGTTGTAGATAAATTTGTTGACAAAAAAGTGAGAAAAAAAAATATTTAAATAAAATAAACATTATAATAAACCTCAAAAACCCGTTAGTAATTATGCTTTTTAATTTAATTTAGACTGGGTTCCAATTAGCTGCTAAATTGTACGAAACTGCTAAATCTAAATTTAGTTTTACAAAATTACCGAATTTTAATTCAAATTAATATAATCAAGTTGTCAGATATTGTTTAACGTATGAATTTCTTCCAAATTATTTAGAAACAAAATATAATTTAGTCAAATAAAATAGTTGACTAAATTGATTTAGCACGTTTAGTACAATTAAGCATCAATTGGAATGCAGTCTTATTGTTAATTTTCAAAAAGGCCCCCTAGAAATAGTGGGCCAGGGGCCCCCAAATACATTGGGACGGCACTGTTACAGGGGTACGATGTGAGACCTTTGAGAAAATGTATTTTTTTATAGATTCAAGTAGGGTATCATATGAAAGGGCTTTATTTCAGTATTCCTTAAAAGTTTATTTTGGAATTTTACACCTCACCATTTTTTGTATAATTTGGAATAATGACGTTTTTTTCGTGTTTTCTTACCTCAATTAGCTCCGAACCTAGCTGATCGAAAATTTTCAAATGTATTTGGAATGATAGAAAAATTAGTACGTTTTTAATAAAAAATATAAAAAAGTGTCATATTCTCATACTTAGATTTATTAAGGGGGTGGATATGAGGAGGGGTAAAATCACTATTTAAAATGGGGTCAAGTGGGGTGTCATTTGAAAGAGGACTTTATTTAAAAAACATAGCAATTTTTTTTAGAATTTTGCGATGCACAGTTTTTGAGTTATTTTCAAAAAGTGCAACTTTCAGACCGTTCCTCCCCCTACGTTTCGACACTGATTGACAGAAAAATTTGTAAAAATTCACAGAGTTATGAAATTTGGTAGATTTTGTATGAAAATTATAGCGAGGTCTCAAATAATTATATTTCAGTGTGTTTAGGGGACCGGTGTAAAGAGGTTAAAAAAAAACCCTTTTTTTGACCCAAGCGAGTGGGGTGTCATTTGAAAGAGCACTTAATTTTAAATTTGTTGCAATTCTTTTTAGAATTTTGCGATGCACAGGTTTTGAGTTGTGGACAAAAAAGTGCAAAATTCAGACCTTTCCCCCCCTACGTTTCGACACTGATTGACATAAAAATTTGAAAAAATCTACGGAGCTAGGAAATTTAGTAAATTTTGTATGAAAATTATAGCGAGGTCTCAAATAATTATATTTCTGTGTGTTAAGGGGACCGGGGTAAAGAGGGTAAAAAAAAATTTTTTTTGATCCAAGCGATTGGGGTGTCATTTGAAAGAACACCTAATTCAAAATTTTTTGCAATTTTTTTTAGAATTTCGCGGTGCACAGTTTTTGAGTTATGGACAAAAAGTGCAAAATTCAGACCGTCCCCCCCTACGTTTCGACACTGATTGACAGAAAAATTTGAAAAAATTCCCAGAGCTAGGAAATTTAGTAAATTTTGTATGAAAATTAAAGCGAGGTCTCAAATAATTATATTTCTGTGTGTTTAGAGGACCGGTGTAAAGAGGGTAAAAAAAAATTTTTTTTGACCCAAGCGAGTGGTATGTCATTTGAAAGAACACCTAATTTAAAATTTGTTGTAATTTTTTTTAGAATTTTGCGGTGCACAGTTTTTGAGTTATGGACAAAAAAGTGCAAAATTCAGACCGTTTCCCCCCTACGATTCGACACTGATTGACAGAAAAATTTGAAAAAATTCACAGAGCTAGGAAATTCGGTAAATTTTGTATGAAAGGTCTCAAATAATTATATTTCTGTGCGTTTAGGGGACCAGGGTAAAGAAGGTAAAAGAAAATCTTTTTGGACCCAAGCGAGTGAGATGTCATTTAAAAGAACACCTAATTTATAAATCATTGTAATTTTTTTTAGAATTCTGTGATGTAAAGTTTTTGAGTTATTATCAAAAAAGTGCAAATTTCAGATCGTTTCGCTCCCTACGTTTCGACGATGATTGACAGAAAAATTTGAAAAAATTCGCAGAGACAGGATAATTTGTAAATTTTGAATGAAAATCATAGCAAAGTCTCAAATAACTATATTTCTGTGTGTTTAGGGGATGGGTGTAAGGAGAGTAAAAAACCACTTTTGACCCAAGCGAATGGGGTGTCATATGAAGGAGCACTTAACTTAAGAAATGTTACAATTTTTTTAGAACTTAGCGGTACACAGTTTTTGTGTTATTGAAAAAAAATATTTTTAGTATGTAGCCTCTTTACCCCCCCTAAATTTCAACACTTGATTGACCGAAAAAATAATCAAATTTAAACCATTTACAAGCTGGTGAATCTTTCTTGAGTTACCATAAACATCTGTGGATGAGATTTAACCTAATGTAACATTTTTTGAGTTATTTTTTATCAATGTGGATTTGATTGTAATCTACTATTGACATTTACGATTAAACATTAATTATTTTGTTATGCGTCTATGGTCTGGAAATATAAGGACATTACAACACAACTTTTTGTCAATAGTTTTTGATATTGTGTTCTTTTACATACACGGAACCCTTGACGAGCGAATTTTATTCGCACTTGTCTGACTTTTTTTAATTGCATTTCTGTTAAATTTTCAAGTATCGAAAATATGAACTATTTCTATAATGCACAACAAATCAGTGAATATTTAAAATATGTGTGTCATAGTCGAATTGTATCGTATATTTGCCAAATATTATATTCGTTGTTGTAACTTCCGTAGCAAAATTCTCATAACGCACCTAAAGAAGTTTTACTTCAAAATTCCGTGTCTCTGTTGCAGGGAGTATCTGTCTTTTTATGTAATGGTGTTCACTTTTCTACTATCCAAACAAAGACATGCCTTAAAGGTTTACGCATTAAGACGAACGAGGAACTGCATGAACTGTGACTAATCTCAATTATGCTAAGATATAATATTCTGTCTTATTCTTCCCCCTTAAGTTTCTCAATGACGGGCAATATAGGATAACGACGCTATTTGATTGGGACTGCGTCACCAACATCAATCACGTATCCGAATAAGTGTGTTCGACCCACACCCATTTTTAAAATGAAAGTAGAAGTTGGAAGACGTTTTGTATTGGTTGCTGTTCAAAATGGGTCATTCAGTATCCAATAATGCACCAACAATGTAATTTCACTAAAGAGGAAATAGTGTGTGATTTTAAAAGTTGTCGATGTTGCGAAAAGCACGCGAACAGATCATTGAACGATAAGGAGATTGTTAACAAGATAAAGAACTGATAAACAGATAAGACCGCACCATCGTATACTCTATTCGTCATTGATGATAAGACTTAACAGGAGTCAGAAAAGGTCAGGATTCTTTCAATCGAGATTTGCGGTGTAAATAAAAAAAAATTTCATGACGAGGAGGTAACAAAGGGACTGGCGAGATAATTTTAGTTTTGACTTTAGGTACTACACAGTTCAAGGGTTTTAACGGTTCAATAGACACATTGCCTTCTCTCCAACAAGGTTTGAAGGTATCTTTGAAGCCGAAAAGGTACCCTTCAAGCAATTGTAAGATACTGACATTTGTTCTGAGAGCCGGGAAAGGTATTGATATTTCAACCCCCTTTTTGGTTTCTTAAATAATTGTAGCCGTTAGGACGAATTACGTCTTCCTTACCCCATTCTTAACAAAAAATTCATTTTGGCTCTAACACTTAAAGGGATTTTGTCACTATGGAACCATTGGTTGTGTAGGAGCCAATTCTGTAGATACCAGATCAGGTGAGAGTTTACTAATACTCACTTCTGAGAATTAATCCTGAATATCCAATATTCAATATCCAAAGTTATTACGAATTACCATAAGTAGAGTAGATTCATTCGGACAGTCAGTTTATCAGACAACTTATAAAGGGACTAAAAAAAACGTCAAACACTGTGGTTCACCAGATCCGCTCTATCAGTCAAGAGGATCTCGATCAGTCAAGTGGGGCTCGATTCAATAGTTTTGTTCCGTGCTTACGCAGCAATTTTTTTATAGTAAAAACGTAAGATATCCCGAAAGTTGTAAACCAATTATTTCACAGTAGTAATAAATTAATTTTTGTTTTCCTCTAAGATTATTTGTTAGAAATACTTTACCACATAAATCACAGTCTGGATAATTAACAAACAAACTGGAGCTCATTAGTCTAAGATTAATGTTATTGTTAAAGAAAGTCAACGAACGTTTTAACGGAAAGGATTTAATGTTTTCTCATTTCCTTTTAAATTTTATTTTTTTTCATCGTTGTAATCACTGTCAAGTGTCAACTGTAAAAGGTAATATCGTTAATTTTACTTTAGATCAAGATCTAGTTAGCACGAAATAGATTGAACACGTACAACCAGGTGTCCAGCTTGTGAATTTGATTTTTTCAATTTAAATATATCCCATAAAGATATAACTGCACCGATTTTATATAACTTGAGATTTAATAAAATCGAAATATTTTACTATAGGTACCAAATTTCAGTATTAGTTTTACCTCTGCAGATAAAAATCGATATCAACATATCAATTTGAATAAAAAATTACAATACACATCAAGAATCGAATAATAATATTTGTGAAATATTTTCAAACAATTAATTTGGCCGTTGGCATTAAATATTGAAATATTAACTGAAAATATTCAATAATCCATATGAAAGTTTTAATTAAAAATTTTATCAGCATTCTATGTTATATAATTCGGAATATATTAATTGAAAATTTTTATTGTTTTTTCAATATTTTAATTAAAAATTATCGTATTTATAAAAAATACTGTTTAATGTCTTTAACGCTATTTAATTTGAGATTTTGAATTAATAATTTTTGTTGAATGTGCTGCATTTAGATAAAAATAAACAATTAAAAGCATTAGAAGTAATTGGCGACTTTGATGCATAAGATGAACTTACCACCAGTTTCTGACAACATCAGCCCGTTAAAGAAGAAAAGCTGCAAGTTGTAAATTAATGAGGAATATATGTAGCAGAGATTTAGTTTTTACTAATCTTCAATCATTGTACTCTGTAAATAATAAAATTGATACCGAAGCAGTTATAATTGACCAACTGCCATTACAGGATTGCCGACAAATTTTTCATGAATGGCAAAAAAACGAGATTCAAATTCACACAAACCAATGCTTAAAAACTCTGTCTGGGTAGATCTTATCTGGGACTCCCGAAAATAAAAGCACCATTAAAATGTTCGTATAACCACCATATTATTAAATTTACATGTCAAGTGAAGAAAAAGTTAAATTCTAAAGGTTTACAAAAAATCGTAAAAATCTACACCGTACAGCAGATGGCCCGTTATAACGATTCCATCAAAAAGGGATTCAGCAAATCCTTAAAATTTGATCAATGCAACGAAACGAAAATCTCTGGGTGTGGAAAAAAAAGTTACTAGCAAATTCCGTAATCAAAGAAAAAAAATCTTGACCCTTTTGAAATTACAGAAAAAAATGCAGGAGGTTTTTGATTGTTCAGAAGGTAACGAATTGCGTTAACTGCAGGTTATGTTACAAAAACGTGCAATCAAGTTTTGGTTTCCGAGTCCGAATCAGACTACCTTCCATCAATCTTGATGCGTGAAGAAGAGTGTTGTTCTTGAAGCTAGTTTTCCTAATGCAATGGTGGTATGGCCCATAGTGGTTGCAATAGGATAAATTTTTCTACTCCAAAAAATATGAAGAAAAAAACGCTAAACGAGCAGCTAGAGACACTATCATACATTATATGTACATATATCATGATTGTTAACAGAAACTCAAAGAAATTGAAAGAAACAACATTTTATATTTGGCACTATTTTGATTAAGTGGCGGGTTAAGGCATTCAAACTTCCAGTTTTAAGTGAAAGATCTTATTGCTTCACAACGTTTTATCCTATAACGTTTTGCAACTCACGAGATAGTAGCTATATATGAACAACCTGTAGCAAAGGGCGAAATGGCAAAAAAGCCACCCAAGTTGGCGAAATACTTATGATAAACGAGAGCAATTTGCCATTCTGCAAATGAGCGCTAGAGAAATTCTTTGAAATTCTAAAAATAAAACAAATAAGAATATATTTTTCAGATTTTATTTATTTATGTTTATCTCTTTTAAAATATATGTCAAAAACTCGACCACTCATCATGAATTATTGCTTGCTGAACATGAAAATGAATGCATTCAATATAACTGTTGTTCATCATGCATCATTTGATTTATTTTTTATATTTAAATCCATCTGTTGTTAAAAGCTAAAGGCTCCGAAAGGCGGATTATGCTAAAAAAACAAATATATAAATCACTTCTATTTTGCGATTAGGTTGAGGTGAATATTTATATTGTGAATAATATTGATAATAAACATTATGAACATTATTTTAGGAATTATATTTTATTTTAAAATAAATATATTAATGGTTGAATTTTGTTTTATTATTACAAGCAATCTCATGTAAAGATCATTGTGTTATATACAAAATAAAATGAATAAATATAAAAATTTTTTCATGGTCCTTCAAGCCGGATATCAGTGGTCCTTCGATCCGGATATCAACAATGGAATCGATAACGTGATGGATAACGTTCAAGATCGTCATCAGCAAAACTATAATTTATTACTATTAATTGATAAATTACCAATAATTGGTTTGCTTTGTTTTGATTTATAACAAAATAGCAGAAACGTTTGAGTTTTTATTTGTAGTCACAAAAAATAAAAAATGTTATGAACTTCTTTGTTATTTGCGAATATAGAATGTTCTACAGCGGAAATTATTATAACTCTGGAATATTGGACCCTCTTCAGGTAGTGTTCTATGATGAAATATATACAAACGTTACCAGATATAGAAGCTTCCTTTAAACATTTTTTGTGACATAGCTACTGATTACATTTCTAGAAATAGGCAGCTCTCACCCTTTGTTTGCAAAAAACATATTGTTTTTGCACCAACATAAATATGAGTGCTCTTTTTTTGCGTTGATGTTGCTCCTTTCCCACATGGTGTGGGAACATAACGCTAGTATCATACTTTATTATGAGGTTGTACTTATCAATTTTGCAATACTTCAGGTGGTGTTTCGTCTTCATTCTTCGGTAGGTATGCAGAAACTAAAATGAACTTCCAATATCCTCCTTGAGTACGATTGATTTTTATCTGCATGGTCGTGTCTGCAAACAAATTCATCTAACGAAAAAACTTTTAGGTTTTTCTTGAAAAGAGTCACAGTTCTCTGTCTTTCAGTTGTGTATGAATATAGACATTTTATTCTTTTGCTGTCTACTTACGAATTTTGTATGAATGCAAGATCGTAAACGTCCTGCTCAATAAAACGGTCCAAATCATCCGAAACCGTATCTGGCTGATGTTGAATAGTCTAGACGCATTTATATCTAAATGTTATGTTTATGATTTTTGTTAATTTTTAATTGCACTTTATTTGCATATTATTTGCATTGTATTTGCATTTGATTTGCATTTTATTTGCATTTTATTTTTATTTTGTTTGAATTTTATTTGAAGTTTAATTGCAAGTTCTTTGAATTTTAGTTCCACTTTATTTGCATTTTATTTACATTTGAATTGCATTTTATTTGCATTTTACTTGCCTTTTTTTTCCAGTTTGGAGATATCAGACTCGTGTTTCTAGGTGTCCGTACTTATCTGATCTGAATGACAAGATGGCATCCAATGGAGCCTCTAGAATGACAGGTTGTGGGTCTTTTCAACCCGAACAAGGTTGTTCTGAAAACAACAACTTTTATTGGTTTGTTTTGTGTTTTATTTATAAATTTTTGTAAATTTTTCAAAGGATCTGTGTTGAATCAATACTGTATGGATTGACTTATCCAACGGAGGAGGTTGGGGCCACGAGAATAAGCTTTGATCTTGTAGGTTCTTGTGAATGCCATCTATTCCACCCCACCCTGTAATGTTTCGGCGGAGTGTAAGCTGTACAATAATAATGTTCATCAAAAATTTCCTTTTGTCAGCATAGTCAGTTAGGGGGTCGTCAAATGTAGTGAGCGTGAACGATAACAGAGATGACATCTGATGACTCTGAAACATAGCTAAACTGAGTGTGTAGACTTTTCAGAATATTGTCATCACTGAAACAATCAAGTAAATGACAAATTTTGATGTTTGAATTGCTGTATTGAAAAACAGCAAAAATTAAAAGCTGAAATGTTCGGACAGTAACTAGTTTTCGGTCTACAGTCGTCTGTATTGCGGTATTGGTAATTTCTCAAAGGTTGAGGTGGTACCATTAAAACTAAGGTCCTATAACATTGCTCTGAAAATTTTATCTCTAATTCTGTATCTTTTAATATAACGGTAGGAAAAAAATTGACCGAAAATCATTTGTGTGTTTTTTGGAGGAATGAAAGTGGCATTTGTCATGATATCATTTTTTTTGTCACTAGAGTGTTTTTCACACCCGCTTGAATAACATTATAGAATTCTCAATCATAAAAGTGCTATTAAACCAGTATAAATAGTGTTAATCCTGTCTCTAAAACCCAGTTTTTTCTGATGCCAAACCTTTAATTGGAAAATTGAATAAAAAATATAATAATTCGATTTTTTACAAATATTATTCGGTTGTAATCACCATAAATTTTTATGATATTGTTTCATTGAAATTTGAATATTATTATTTTTATGTTTGTTGTTGATTTTCATTCAAATCGGAAAACTCACAATAAAATTTAACGGTGTATTGAGAAAAAGTTGAAAAATCATAATATGGAAATAACAAAAAATAGAATCGATTGTTAGGAATACAATTTCGTCACTGATTATCTCTTTGAATTTTTTTATTATTATTATTATTTTAAACGGAAAAAATATTTTCAAAAATGAATTACTTATACTGCCTTTTTTTGTATTTGTATAAATTAAATCATAAGAAAGGAACAAAAGCTTTTGAAAATGATTCTCTAAATGTAAATGTTATTGGTGTTTATTCCCATAGTTCTGAAAAAGTTCAACAGTTATACAAATATTTTCTCTATACAAGAATGAAACAGCAATTTCAAGGTGTTTCGATTGAAACCGTTTTAGATCATAACTTTTTTCCATCTGTATCGATTTTTTGTTGTCTTTTTACATACTTAACATGACTGTTTTGTTTCAAGCTTTTGAGCGTGCATGAAGGATCAATCGTTAATCGTGCTCAACATATAACCTAACCTGCACATGACAAGAACATTTTTTTCCTAATTTAAATTATATTACAGAACAAGAAATGGATTTGAGAATAAAAAAAAAATTAATGTACTTCCTTCCCGTCATCATGACCGACCGTTTTTTTGTTGTTATAAAAAAACAAAAAGCTGGGATTTTTGTGAGTGGGTGTAGTTATTTGTAAGCTTTTTAGAACGTGAGTGGAATAATGAATGTTTTTGTAATCTAACTCTGAATTAGATGAGAATATATTTAAAAAATTGAAATTATGTTGACTTCAAAACATTTGTTAATTGTAGGCAGATTATGAGACTACTAAATAATCTTGTTGATTACATGTTATTGTCAAGTTAAAATTGAACAAAAAACTTCAGATATCAATTTAAATCACAGAATTTCCTTGACATGTTATTGCATTATTTCTCAGAAACATAATCGTTTTTAGATTTTGGTAACTTTTAGGTAACGGGTGTGATATCCCTGTATACTCTAGTCTGTGCTGTTGGCATGAGCTAATGTAAGATATAATTTACAATCGCAGTGGCAGTAATAGATGACTAGTCAAGATGATAACTTAAGAGTGCTGGCGGTTGCACTCAAGTGAGTCCACGGCTTCATTCTAATTCTTTTCGATTTAGTATTCCTTGATAATGGCACGTTATTGCTTGCTCAAAGAAACAAGCTTTCATAAAACCGATTGTATCAACATCAATACAGAACTCATCGAAATTTCATTAGAACAATTGTGAAGATGAAATATCAAATTAATCAGAATCACATAGCTGTACAAATACACTGAAAGAGGTAAAATCAGCAAGCTATGTATTTTGGTAATACAAAATTTTTGAAAACCAAGGTAAAAAGTAGAAAGCGTTGACCAAAAATAATCATCTGCTGAAAAAGGTTGCATATGGAAAAGTGGTGATGGCTTTGATGTGCTTCCATTTGTTGAATACAACGTTTTGAAATTATTTGGATCAGATCATTGATTTTAATGACTTTGTATGATTTTGTTTGAAAGAAAGTGTTTTAAGTCAAAAACATTTTTGACGAAGAGCTGTCACACATCTTGAGGATGGACTTGAGAAATTAAAATTCGTTATGTAATTATGGGACGCCGTAGACTTTGAAAATGCCAACGAAACCGATCGTAGATGGAAAGAGGTTTGGAAATCAATAAAGTCGACTCTAAAAAGAGAGCCAATGTAGATCTTGTCTTTTTATGGATGACAATGTGGAATTAAACTTTTTCATACCCGGCAGGAAAACAATCATTAAAGATACTAAATTAACCCAATCATTATCCAAGCTGGAAGTGCTTTTAAGAATAGCAACTTCTTGATATTTAGTACGTTCTTTTGTTGTGAATAGAGACTTCAAACATTACACATAACGATGAAAAGAAAGTTTGTAGTCCCCATAAAAAGATACAATTTTCGCTTCGGTAAATTTTTGGCATCATTTTGGTGGTTTTGCGGCCACTTTAGAATATTTTCTAAGGTGATCTTCTGGTTTTTTGCTGTCTGAGTAGATGTTGCTGCTCTGACCAGATTATAATAGCTTGGTCTTAAAATTCAGATCTTCGTTAAAATCCTGCAGTCTAATTAAGTCAGCGTCATTCTTCTCCATTCAAGAACGTGAACGGTAGTCGGATCATTCAGCATCTAGTAGCTTTTTATTGGCTTGTAAACTAACTGAAGTAGTTTGACCACTTTTTTGTCTTGTGTGCATTGACATTCTTCACAATTCCCTTCAAGGACCTTACGAGAGCGATGATTTAATAAGGTTGAACTCGCAAGGTTGTTTTACTGATTGTTGTTGAAATAAATCCGGCTCGAAGGACCTATATTTTGTTCTATGCAGATATTTAATCGCTTTATAAATCAACAGAAAGATGAAAAACCTCAGAGATTCAGTCCAAATATCTTATTTCCTGTTGTAACTTGAATTCTGGCAAATAGGTTATTAGAAAGAATAGTAACCAAGTTATATTCTTGCTTGGAAAAATAATTATAACTTGCTTCTACTTGAAATTGTACAAATTTACCTTTTCTATTTAGATAAAACTTTATAATTTTTTTGTTCAACTTTTATTTATTCTTTTTATTATTTTAAATTTAAGCACAATGTTTTATGAATTCTTATAAAAAATTATTCGCCTTATATACTAAATGTTTATACTACTACAAAAAAAATATTAGTTTTATTTGGTTTATGCCTCGGGCAATAATTTCTCTCAAACAAAAGAGAGAATTTTTACACCCTTAATATATAAATAGCTAATAAATATCAGTAAACCGACATGAAACAAGACAAACAAAAAATGATAAAAAATAACTCACTAAAATGAATGAATTATTCCGAGTGCCGGTTTGTTTTCGTTCCTTTTTTTTATTACCTTCATTAAAAAATTCCTGTTGCACATAAGTTTAGATGAAAATAAAAATAAATTCATCAATTTAATATTAAAAAAGTATTATTTCAGAAAAAGTTAAATGAAAACAGTCATTTTAGAAAAAAAATTTTCAAAATGTTGTGTTCTAGGAATTACAATATGTGTCACAACAACACAAAGACCTATGTCCCACAACAACATGCGCTCCGAGGTGTTGATGAACGGCTTTTTTAAACCTTTGTAGATTGAACGCCGCGAAATTATTTATTCAGACAAAGATTTGTACTATGTACGGACTAAGAAATCTCTGTATTATTATAAAATGTTTTCAATTTTTCCATTTTTTCATTCTATATTCTTTAGTAATTTCGTTTCGCTTCGTTTTTGGTTATTCGTAAAACGAGCGGCTGACCATGTGTATGCATATATGTGCGAAGGCGTTTAACGACATGTGCACGGTACCATACATCATGTGCAAGACACGTTTTATGCACAATTTTGTGAACGGGCATTTTTTAACATTCACATTTTGTCCAATATTTTCCAATTGTTTCCAATATTTTCTAACTGTTTTAGTACTACTACTACAAAACATTCAATATAATAAATCGTTTTATATTTATGCAACAATCTTATACCAGTCAAGTTAGTTCTTGAGATATTCGACCTATTGGTGAAGAATGAGATTAATTTGGGTGAAAACAACGAGTTTTTGAACCTGAGGTCGAAAATGATGAGAACTAGAAACTTCAAAAATCCAAGTGACGATATATATATATATATATATATATATATATATATATATATATATATATATATATATATATATATATTATATACATATATATATATATATATATATATATATATATATATATATATATATATATATATATATATATATATATATATATATATATATATATATATATATATATATATATATATATATATATATATATATATATATATATATATATATATATATATATATATATATATATATATATATATATATATATATATATATATATATATATTATTATTTTTATTATTATTATTATTATTATTATGTTTATTCAATTTTTCAAATTATAAGTTTTTTTTTTTACAAATATAGATTTTACAACTAAACAAATCAAGACAATGGTTTTGACCGTCTGCCTTTAAAGTTTAAAAATTTCTTATTTTTCAATACAATTATAATTATTTATTTTTCTTTTAAGTTAAATATTTCTCTAACACAAAAATAACTATAATACAAACATACAAATTTCGCTAAATTATTTAAAATATACCAATCAATAGATTAAGTTACTTAGTCGGGCTCGCTAAATCAAACATTATATCCATCAACCAAAAATGATCTGTATCTGCTTGCTTCTACTATATATAAATATAATTTATCAAAATCTTTTCCATTTAAATATTCTATAACTTCCGTTTGGTTTAATATTCGTGTACCAAAATATTTCCTACGAATATGATAAAGCACGGGACAGACAGCAACAAAATGAGCAACGTTTTCTACTTCATTTAAACAACATAATGAACAGATTCCATATATATATATATATATATATATATATATATATATATATATATATATATATATATATATATATATATATATATATATATATATATATATATATATATATATATATATATATATATATATATATATATATATATATATATATATATATATATATATATATATATATATATATATATATATATATATATATATATATATATATATATATATATATATATATATTGACAGACCACTTTCATGGGAAATCTAAATAAACAATAATCTTTTCGACTATGCTTCATACAATAAATCTCCGAATTGCAAATATCATTTGTCAGCAAAGCATTGGCTTGAAAACTTTATATTAAACTTGGCCCGAGCACATCTAATGCCACGGTCTCACAGATAAAACAGAAGTCGTTAACTACTCTCAAATTGTGTGATGTTCATTAATCGGGTACACTTTCTATCTCTTTAACCCAAATATTTTATAATCATGAGTTTTCTTCTTTTGATTGCACTGATGCCATAATGAGTTGATTGTTTGGTATTAATCTGATAAATATTAAGCCACTAGATCAAAACAAAGTCGATTTCCAATTTCTAAAAAAGAAATATTCACCGTTTGAATCATTAAAATTTATCGCTGTTGAACCAGAGTTAGAAATTGAAATGTGCTTATTCTATTATTTAATAGTATTCTATTATTAAACCAATCACTCACGACCACTAGTGCAATTTTTCAATGCAGTTTATTCCACCAGTCACGCATTTTTCTAGCTTAGGAAAACGTAATGATAGCCATCTGCCAGAGTCGAAAGTAATAAATAAAATGCAACTCCTCACAGTTAAACAATAAAAACGAAATGTGACATTAAAGAATGATAATTGAGATGAAAGTTAACTGTCATATCGTTTGAACGGTAAAAATCTATGACGGCTCGCCAATATTTCGATGTATTTGTTAAAGTTTTGGGACAACCGAAAATGGAGAGTTGAATTGGATTCTCATATTTTTTATGATTAATTATGACTACATTCTTACCATTTGAGAAAAAACTTATTATATGGTTTAAGGTGAAAGATGTGGCTTACGTGTTTGTGAAACAAGCTGTGGGTCAATGTTGTGCAAATTATTTACAAAAATTAATTTACGTAACTGTTTAATTATAATTAATACTTGACATGTCCTAAATAAAATTTAATTTTATTTAATACTTGACATGTCCTAAAATCAATATAAAGAATGGATAAAATGTAAAGAATGCAAATAATATGTACCTATATTTCTGATGAAAAAAATTAGCTTATTTTATTAAAAATGCAAATAAAAATATTACAGTTTATTGGTAGATTTAAACTATTAAGATTAATTCTTCTATCAAATCATAGTCCATATACTAACACAAACAATTACATAATGATATTTGGAATGTGATTTTGTAAATTTTTATTCTATTTCATTAAGTAGAAAATTGGTATAAAAAACATGTAAATGCACAACTCTGGGATATGGTAATTAGTAGTTGTTTATTTAAAGTGCAGTTAAAAATAAATTAATTAATGAACTATCCAGTTGAACAGTATATTTTATTTAATATTTATTCTTATTTACATAAAGTAAATTTAGGAAAGTTGCTTTGTGAAATGTTTGTAATAACTAATCATAATTAGTTTTCAATTTTACACATAACGTCTTATTTATTAATCTTTTGTAGAGTTTTTTAGAATAAAATAAGATCTTACAACCGTAACTAAAAATATTTCTAAAAAAGTTTATTTTGTTGCCCAAAAACTAAGTAGAATCAAAATAACAGCTGACGTAAATTAGAAAACTTTTATATCGTAATGTTTTTCTATGTATATGCTTAGAAAAGGTGGTAATAAGAGGAAAAGTTTATAAATATTCTTCCCTCTTTGGATGTTACTTTTGAAAGAAAAATAATAATATTTTGGTTTTAAGTGTCGTTAAGAATTTTTTCTTCCTGGTATTCAGTGTCATAATTTCATCTTTTAACTTTTATTTTCCAAACAGATTTCTCTGGTTGAAAAGGTTTTTTTTTATTGTAAATCATAATTTTTCATTTTTTTTTTTAATTTTTCTTTTTTAACTTGTAATTTTTCTTTTTAGTGTAATGGAAGAAATAAAATAAAGGTGGACTTCATTGTAATAATGATAACGATGTTGATGATATAGTGAAATGGCTATGATCATTAGCATTTAATCATGATTATTGTTTTATTTATTATTAGGGCTATTAAAATGTTGAGTTTGATTTACTGTGTTATCATTGTTTTCATTCTAGGAAATTTTCTTAAATTATTACAGTTTAAATGACCTGACGTCGATGAAATTAAAATTAATTCGTATAAAGGCAAACAAAAATGCGGTTTTTTTTAAATTTATGACGAAATTAATTTTTTTCAAATGTATTTTGAGCTTTTGAAAGGGGTTTGGAAAGTTCAAGAATCGTTTGTTAATTAAAGTTTACAGTTGAAATTGTCTTTGATGAAATCACTTGTTAGCATGGGCGAAATATCTCATTGATGATTTTACTACATTATTTAGTTTTGAATGTAGAGCAAAGATAAGCTAGTACTGCAAAAATTTATTTGCAGCTCTGGAATCAGTTCTTTTTGATTAGTTACCACTTGTAGGTTTTTTTCGCTTTTTTGCAACTGATATCTCAACAATAAACATCATGCCCGCATCCTTATCCAGGCAATGTATTTACTGATTTAGAGTTGACTGTAATATTGACGCAATGCATTTTAAGCTAGAAATCTCACTTTTCTGCAATTTCTCAGAGCTTAGCAATTTTCTAAGATGTATTAGTTTTATTGCCTCTTTCATTTTCTATTTAAAGAAAGAACATTTGTCGATCAAAATAGGAAAATGTCTGCGCTTGCCAGTTTGCATAATTCAACGATAGTTAAAAAAATTAGTTGTTAGATTTTTTCGGTACTATAGACCAGTGCTTCTTAACCTTTGGTCTCCGGACCATTAGTGGTCTGCAAAAAATTTTAATGGTCCGTGAATTTCTTTATATTTGTTACCAGTTGCAGTTATTCGAGCGCTTTTTTCACACCTCATATGCGAATACTATTTCACAAATCCAATTCTCTTTTCTCCGTTAGCCTATAAAAATTCTATTTCAGGCAGGTTTAATCCATTGTGAAAATTTTTGTGAATATGCAAACATGAAAAATAGAATATGAATTTTGAATGTAATGTTGTCGATTTTTAATTTAATAATTAATAATAAATATCGTTTATATATTTTTATAAATACATACGCTACACTAATACCAAAATAATTCATTTTATAAAATAAAAAAGAAGAAATAAAACTGATATTGTTTTTCATTTTTATTTAGCTACTACGCGTTCTAATTTTTCAATTTGATGCAGATAATCGACAGGTAATATTTTGCAACAGTTAAAAAATACTACATGTCGATGATCGATGAACTATATAAATTATGTTTATTCGTTTTGTTTTTTTTGACCACAGAGAAATCAAATATTAAATTGGATAATTCACGTCACTCCAAAAATGTTTTCTATAGTACTTTTTCGTCATTCTTTTTATTTCTTTTAATAATAATACTTGCGTAACTGGACTAACCATGCAGCAAAATAAATCTATTTTATTTTTAATACGAAGGAAAGCATCAAATTTGAAGCAAAAATTAAATATCAGTACTAGTATTTGAAAAAAAATTATCCTTCTAGCATAAACAAAGACAGGTTTATTTTTGTTTTTTTACAACCATTGTTTACGAATTTGCAAATTTGCGATAGAATAAAATTCTTTAAACAGGAACCCAATACATTATTTTTCTTTCCGACAGAGTAACATGTATTACTTCAATTCATATTAACTTATTTTAAAATCATTTTTAAAACTAAAAACCCGAACAACAAATGAATTTTTTGTTTGTACCATTAATTCCAAATAATTAAATAAATTTTATTCAATTTCTATGTCTGTTTAGTTGTTGGGTATTTTGAAAATGAAATAACCTACAATGAAAGAGATCAAATTTTATACTAATGAGCATTAAAAAAACCAAAAAAATTATAAAAAAACAAACTTTTTTCACAATTGAAATTCGAGTCAATAAAATCGTACTAGCCTTTCCCAATATTCGAGAGAGTGATATGCGCATTAGTTTGAATTTTATTTTTTTTTCAAACCAGTTAAGTTATTTATAAAATACAATCAAAAAAATTTATTTCAGAAATCAATACAATAAAATAAATTGTTTTATTTAGTTCCGCCGCATTCACGCAACATAATAAAAATTAACAGCAGTTTATTTTATTCAATTAATACTAATAAAGCACACAATTATGGTTCTAAGAAAAACAAAAAGAAAACCTCTAGTTATAGTGGCCGAAAAGATTAAACAATTTATTTTTTTTACTACTTGCATGAGAAATTTCAATTATTTACTCAACAACCCAAGACAAAAGTTATTTTTCTCAGCTATGGTTAATTATGGTTAATTATTTTAGCACCTTCGTAAATAATGAAAATATATTTTTTGTTCGGTTTATTAACTGAGTTCATCTTAGAATTTTTTTAGTTTCTTCCTAAAATAATAATAATAAATTAAAAAATAATAAGCGTTTTGATTTTATTTTAATAATAATAAATAATGAATGAATGCAAAAACTTCTTTGCAACTATTGGTTAGTTTATTTGAAATTTTAATTCGTGTTAAACAGAATTCTGTTGAAATTTAGCTTAGTTGTGAGTTGTAGACTAAAAATATTCAAAATTTGGCTCAACAATATTGAATAGATTTTCAATTTCATGTCAAAAATAAATATAAGCTATATTTTTTAATGCAAAGCATATGTGATTTTTATATAGTTTTAAGAAAATTCATTGAAAATAAATTTCTAACTAAGCATCCCTGAATAATAAATAGCCAATACGCAATCCAATTATATGATAAAAAATGTTTCACCAAATCAAAATTTTATTTATTCACCATTTGCTTATTAATTGACGTTTTATTTTGTGAATAATTAAGAGTTTTAGTGCATTTTTTATATCAAGTAGTAAAAAAAATACTATATAAATCTCGGTGAAGAAATTTTCTCCATTTCGTTGCTTAATTCGCTCGAAACTTCGTTTTTCGCGAATTAATATCCACCTCAATGTAGAAAATTTACTTTATCACCTCGGTATATAATGTACTATTATTATACTAAGCTCTGAAATAAAGTTTTTTGATTGCATTTTATAAATAATTTGATTGTTTTTTATAAAAAATCATTTTCGCTCTGATAATGTAAAATACGATGAATTCAAACTAATGCGCATGTCCCTCTCTTCGAATACTGAAAAACAACGGCAAAGGCTCCTATGATTAAATTGAATTAAATTTCCATTTAGAAAAGAGTTAGTATTTTTTATGAATGTTTTTTGGTTTTGAATTCTCATAATTCTCATTAATAATACTAATATTCAAACTTTGGCTACTGTTCTAACTCAGATGTCCTTCATGTAGGTAATTTTTTTTTTCAAGATACCCACTTAAGTAGGTATTGGAATAGAATAATATTTATTTAATTGTTTGGAATTAATGGTACAAAAAAATTAATTAAAATTCATTGTTTGTTTAATTCGTTTTACTTGTTTACAATAAATTTTAAAATAATTCAATTTAAATTCTGTCGGAAGCATACAACGTTGTATTGGCTTCTTATTTAATGAATTTTATTCTCCCGCAAATTTGCAATGCTCGCTTGCATTGTAAACATTTGCTCGAAAAATTAAATATAGCATTAAACACTTACACAAAAAATTACTGTTATTTCGAATTAAGAGTAAGAACGATATTTATTCCTGCATTTGGGCAATGCCATATTTTTTATCTTATTCGCTCTGAAAGATCTATATTAGTGATATAAGAAGCGTTTAAACTTAAAATTAACATTTTACCCTTAAAATTCGTTATTTTCTTTGTTTTGTTTTTTTTAACACTTTATCTCGTTTATCACTATTGTTTTAAATGATGCATGTAAGTGTGAGCATGAAATAAGCTGCACTATCACCAATATAACATGAAATATTTCACAAGGTCCGCTTTGGAATCTTAAAATATTAGTGGTCCGTTGCATGAAATCGGTAGAGAAACTGTGCTTTATACAGTTTCGAATTTCAAAACTTTGACAGTTGTTGTTATGGTATGTTACTATATGAAAACCCTTGCTGCTAAGTTGACACAGCTTGTACAGTAAAACAAATACAATACAATTGGGAATTACTTTTAACTTTCTGATCTCACTACACATTTAAATTTGTATTTCATAGATTAGATTTTGTTTAAACTTATTATAATTACACTTTTAAATAATTTAATGGTTTATCAAACCCAACACGAAAATGCGTTGAGGCGTCCATTTTCTTGCCTTTTTGCAACGCAATTTAAAAGACAATAAATTAGAAATCAAAAAAGTAAATATTCAACTTATTTAATATTTCATAATTTTCTAAATATTCTGTAAAAATATATTTATATATAAACTGGTAAGCCGACATTAAAGAAGGCAAGCAAAAAATGTTAAAAAATATAGTAATTTTATAACTAGTTATTCAAAGTGCCCGTTTGTTTTCATACCCTCCACAAACAAATTTCTTTCGCACCCAATTTTTGATGCAATTAAATTATAATTTTTCAATAAATTTTTCAAAAAATTTATCATTCTTTTGTTTATTATTATTATCTTTAAATAAATTTCGTTTCATTTTGCTTGTGTTATTCGTAAAATACCGAACGATAAGATAAAGGTCGAAATTCTAACGATAATGTGTCGGTTATGTACAAGTTCAATCATTTACAATAAATTAAAAGAATTGATAAATAAGATTAAATGGCTAAAATTCATTCATTTACTTTAGATAAGTGTTTCTCAACCTGAGGTCCACCGACCGTTAGCTGCAGGAAAAGTTTAATGGTTCGCAAAATTTTTTACATTTATTACTAGATTTTCTTATAATAAATATATATAATAACTTCTCAACCTATTATTCACAAATTAATATTTTTATATGTTTAATATCGTTCTTACTCGTAAGAGCAAAACTTTTATATATTTGAGTTCACCCTTTTGGATTCGATTTAATTTTTATTTTTTATCAAGCCATATGCAGAAAAAAGAATTAGTACTTTTTATTTATTTTAATAAAAACATTTTGCATAGTTGAACAAATGCAGGAGTGGAAATAAAAAATATGGTTCTCTATATCGAAATTAATATATTCTTTCAAATACTCACAAATTAAACTTTTGCATCAAATTTGATGTTTTCGTTCGTATAAATAAAAATAAATTATTTATCTGAATGTTTTCCTACTGAAATAAAGCGTAAGTCGTAACGAAAAAGTTTCTTTTCTTTTTTAGTTTAGTTTCGAGTGTTTACAATTTTGAGAAACAATTCGAGAAACAATTTTGCTCTCAAGCTAAATTCAGCAATAGACTTTTAGTAGACCTGTCCGCAAAAGACTTATTTTTAAAAACTGTAACAAGACTAAAATTAAGATGCCAATAACACAGCTCAGACAAGTAAATTATTAGACGCACTGTATTACTTTATGATTAAAGTCCTGAAATAAAGATACATATGACAGTTAATTTCTTTGAAAAAGCATTACCAGGAATAATCATCAGGAAATATAGTGTAACTAAGATTGAGAGTGCTACCGCTGACTGAATAGGGTTCATTTGCCAGCTCTCCAGAGATATTCCCTTGGCTAGTTATACCTCACTTTGGCTAGGATAACCCAAAGTTATTCTAAGGACAAGTTGTGAGCAATATTTTTGAGAGAAGAAATCAATTTATAAGAATTTAACCGTAAACCTGTTTTAAAGACAATCATAGAATCGCTATTACGAAAGAAAATTCGAAAATCTAGTCAAAAGTGTAACCATAAGTTAAGAGAAAACCTCTTGGATGGCATTCAATAGTATGATTTTTATGAAATCTCAGCATTTTAATATGTTCAAAAAAGAGTTCTGACTTAAATTGAATTCAATAATCTTTTTCAAATCATTGAAGAAATTTCGAATTTGAATTTATTTTAGGAATACATTTACATTATAAAACTAATGCTGGCAAACCATAGACCTGATATCAAGACTCACTTCCCAAACAGATAAACAATCTAGAATCGTTTATATTCCAATAAAATAACCGTTCATCTAGCTGAGTTTTTAAAAATGAGTTTTTCCTTAAATGCAAATACTGACAAGTGTTTTATAATCATACACCTTTCCACACAAAAATTATGTCCATGGTTATCCGATTTCGGCAAAAAAAAAATGTTTTTTCAAATTCCACTCACGTTTCGAAATCAAAACAAAAATTTAGCAAAGTTATGAAAAAAAAATATATTTTGTACATTTTTTAATGTTTGTAATCCAAGCGCCAGATTATCAATGTTTGCTTAAAAAAACAGGTTAACCACGAAGTTAGTTATTTTACAGGATTTTTTTTGGTTTGGTTTTCAGTGTAAATATTTGAGGTAGAGTGTTTAATGTATAGTTAAAGTGCTGTTCAGCAAGCTAAAAAATTGGTTTTGTCGTATCACTATGCCATATAAAAACAAGAATTTAGTTTTTTAATATTTAAAAAATCTTTTAAATAAATTTCAAAAACAGCTAGAATCACTGAAAAGTCGAAAAAACTGATAAGATAACAACACCCTATTTTGAGATAAGGATACGACAACTGTATTTAAAACATAATAAAATCTATCAAAAACATTTCCATTATCACAATTTCCTTAAGGATAATATTAAATATGGAAAATTTCTATTAAGAAAAAATCAAAAAAAACGTAGAAACGTGACTTGGATGGTACATTGATTTTATGTAAGAATTGTTGAATATACACCTCATATCAAGCAATAAACTTTGTATTCAGATTAAATTTTGATTTAATATTTTTAGGTTTCAAAACTGTCGTTCCTCGGACGATTGAATCATTTTATTTGAACTAGGAGGGCCCGGCGTGCTTCGCTACGCTTATAAATAAAGTTTTTGCGTAGACATTTTGTTGACGTAGAAGCAATGATTTCAAAAAGTGGTAATGAGAAATGCTAGCATATAATTTTTAATTTTTCTTTTTAAATATATGAATGAAAAATAATCAGAACTCTAGCTGATCATTTCGGATATATGAAAAAATAGCGATCAAATAAGTTTCCAAGTAAGCTTATTTGATCTCTAACTTATTTGATCGCTAATTTTTATCCGAGCTAATCGGCTAGAGTTCTGATTATTTTTCATTCATATATTTAAAAGAAAAATTAAAAATTAAATGCTAGCATTTCTCATTACCACTTTTTGAAATCATTGCTTCTACGTCAACAAAATGTCTACGCCAAAACTTTATTTATAAGCTTAGCGAAGCACGTCGGGCCCTCCTAGTATTAAAAATTCTAACAATCAAATTTACGATCTCAAACATACCAAACACACACATTACAAAATTGTCGCTATATATTAAAAATTCTAACAATCAAATTCACGATCTCAAACTTTCATACCAAACACACACATTACGAAATTGTCGCTATATATTAAAAATTCTAACAATCAAATTTACGATCTCAAACTATCATACCCAACAAACACATTACAAAATTGTCGCTATATATTAAAAATTCTAGCAATCAAATTTACGATCTCAAACTATCATACCAAACACACACATTACAAAATTGTCGCTGAAAAAAAAATACCACTATCAATAATCAATTTTTTATCCTCTTTCATTCACAAACAATATATATTAAAAATTCCAACAATGAAATTTACGATCTCAAACTATCATACCTAACACACACATTACAAAATTCTCTCAAAATTTCTCAAAATTTAATTCTCCTTCATTTACAAACAATATATATTAAAAATTCTAACAATCAAATTTACGTTCTCAAACTATCATACCAAACACACACATTACAAAATTGTCGCTATATATTAAAAATTCTAACAATCAAATTTACGATCTCAAACTACCATACCAAACACACACACTACAAAATTGTCGCTGAAAAAAAAATACCACAATCAATAATCAATTTTTTTATCCTCTTTCATTCACAAACAATATATATTAAAAATTCCAACAATGAAATTTACGATCTCAAACTATCATATCAAACACATACATTACAAAATTCTCTTAAAATTTCTAAAAATTTAATTCTCCTTCATTTACAAACAATATATATTAAAAATTCTAACAATCAAATTACGATCTCAAACTATCATACCAAAACACACACATTACGAAATTGTCGCTATATATTAAAAATTTTAACAATCAAATTTACGTCTCAAACTATCATACCAAACACACACATTACAAAATTGTCGCTGAAAAAAAAATACCACAATCAATAATCAATTTTTATCCTCTTTCATTCACAAACAATATGAGCAATTTCACGAAGATTCAACATCGTTTTGACTTGACCCCTTTTAATTTTGATTATTTTTTGTTTATAGATAGCCTTTGATAAATAAAAAATACAAGTTCTCTTAGAAATTTTTTTTTTCGACCAGGGGTCTTCACAGGGTGCCCCTCAATTTTTGTTATTTTGTGATGTGAGTGCATTTTGACGAGCGATTGTAGAAAAACTACTCAATCGATTTTCATAAATGATATGTCGTTGAATAGGTATTAGAACAAAGTTTTAAAAATGTACACTGTTAATTTTTTGAAATAATTTTTAACGGTGTAACATAAGAAAAAAATGGTTAATTGAAAAAAAAATGGCATTAACTTTTTTTTTTTTTTTTTAAACTAAATTGAAGCTTATTTATATCTAACAACTTGTGAAAGTTTAGGACTAGTATCATTTTTTGTTTTAGAGATAAAATTCGTTGTGCATATGAATGTCTATTTTGGTCTATATTTAAAAAAATTCTACTTGAAGCCGTATTTTTTCATTTATCAAAGGCTATCTATAAACCGAATATAGACCAAAATAGACCAAATTAAAAAGGGTCGAGTCAAAATGTCGCAAAATTTTGCTGAACTTGACTGAAATTGCTTTTTAAAAAGTTCATTTAATAATAAAATATTTGATATTTAACATAAAAAAAAAATCTGAATCTAAAAATCGCCATTTTTATAATTTTCTTCAGAACAAAAAAAACTGATTCCCGACAGTCATATGCACAACGAATTTTATCTCTAAAACAAAAAATGATGCTAGTCCTAAACTTTCACAAGTTGTTAGATATAAAATAAGCTTCAATTTAGTTTTAAAAAAAAAAAAAAAAAAGTTAATGCCATCTTTTTTCAATTACACCATTTTTTTCTTATGTTTCACCGTTAAAAATTATTTCAAAAAATTAACAGTGTACATTTTAAAAACTTTGTTCTAATACCTATTCAACGACATATCATTTATGAAAATCGATTGAGTAGTTTTTCTACAATCGCTCGTCAAAATGCACTCACATCACAAAATAACAAAAATTGAAGGGCACCCTGTGAAGACCTTGGTCGAAAAAAAAAATTCTAAGAGAACTCGTATTTTTTATTTATCAAAGACTATCTATAAACAAAAAATAATCAAAATTAAAGGGGTCAAGTCAAAACGATGTTGAATCTTCGTGAAATTGCTCATATATATCTAACTAAATATTCAACGTATTAAGATATAAGATAAAACAACGAAGAAAAATAACGTCCATGCTCTCCTAGATCAATGCATAAACTGAAAAGAAAATATAAAATACTATAAACAAAGAAAAGATTTGGACGATTCCATTTGATCCATTTGATTTGATTTGCGTATTAATATATAAGATTTAAAAAAAGAAAAACGTTGAATATTGCATAAAAATTGATGAAAATAACGAAAATACAAAATGGATATGAAGAAAGTTTCAGAAATTCACTAGTAACAAATAGTTTTAAATCAGGAAAAACCGTTGATCGAAATAATTGGGCTACGTTAGTTAGCAAAAAAAAGCTTATATAAATCAAATACATTATTTATTGGGTAAAAACAGGAGATCCGGATGCTTTAACACTTTAGCCATTATAGTTAAAAAGGCAGATCATTTCCTTTTTGAAGTAAATCTACATCTTTTGCCAAAGTTCAATAAAAATTAGTTCATCAAAAAATCTAGAGTATCGAAACAAGCATAAATTCTGTTTTACGAATAGAAAAAGTAAACCAAAATTTACCGGAGGTGACAAACCGGAAATTTACAAGGAGAACTGTTACAAATCATACTTTAAGTATATATACAAAATTCAATCAAAATCAATTACAAAGAAGTGATGTAAGTTTCAAAATTGTTTAATAAACGAGGTCTGTAGGATCTGTATTATTTTCTCACACCAATTGAAAACTTTTTCATTTACAAAAACACAAAAAAAATCTTTACCCGGAAGTAAACAACCGGAAGTTGGTGTACAGAATAATTAAAAATATTGCAAAAACTATTCAGAATATTTAAAAAACAATAATAAGCTGTTTGGTAGACCTTTCCCCATATTGTCATATTTAAAAAACAAAATCGTTCATATTCGCCAACCCGAATCATATAGTTTCATCAGAATTGCATGCATTTGCGTTGTCTAAAGATTATCGGTCGACAAAAGGATTCGGAATATTTATTAAATAGTTGATATAAAAATTAGGAATAATTGATTATTTTGTACAAAATCGCTGAAAAAACATGCAAGCGACCCCTCACAGAGTTTTGAGAACATATGACAATATCTTTTGTTACGATTTATTATTTATTACCTCAATAAAAAAATCGAAAGAATATATGTTAAAATTCAGTTTTCAGTACAAAAAAGATACAACTGAGCAAATTCAAAGAAAAATTTATCTCCATTAATAATCTTTGTAATTTGTAACGATTTCTGAATCGTACTTCTATTATACAAATCTCGTTGCGAATTACCTATTATTGATTGACAAATATTGTCATTGATTTCAATAATATGCTCAATCATTCATTTAAAAATCCTATATTTCCGTTTTCATGTTTTCCCTAATATACTCGTGTTCATGTTTACGACATTAGATGAATATAAATTGAAAAATATTATTATTCCTTCAACCATTTTTTCGAATTTTGCTTTCATTTCCGTTTTTTTTATGAAAATTTTATACAAATCAAGGGATGTTCCCTTCTCCATACATTTCAAATGATATATATATATATATATATATATATATATATATATATATATATATATATATATATATATATATATATATATATATATATATATATATATATATATATATATGTATATATATATATATATATATATATATATATATATATGAGCAATTTCACGAAGATTCAACATCGTTTTGACTTGACCCCTTTTAATTTTGATTATTTTTTGTTTATAGATAGTCTTTGATAAATACAAAATACGAGTTCTCTTAGAATTTTTTTTTTCGACCAGGGGTCTTCACAGGGTGCCCCTCAATTTTTGTTATTTTGTGATGTGAGTGCATTTTGACGAGCGATTGTAGAAAAACTACTCAATCGATTTTCATAAATGATATGTCGTTGAATAGGTATTAGAACAAAGTTTTTAAAAATGTACACTGTTAATTTTTTGAAATAATTTTTAACGGTGTAACATAAGAAAAAAATGGTGTAATTGAAAAAAAGATGGCATTAACTTTTTTTTTTTTTTTTTTTAACTAAATTGAAGCTTATTTTATATCTAACAACTTGTGAAAGTTAAGGACTAGCATCATTTTTTGTTTTAGAGATAAAATTCGATGTGCATATGACTGTCGGGAATCAGTTTTTTTTGTTCTGAAGAAAAATTATAAAAATGGCGATTTTTAGATTTAGATTTTTTTTTATGTTAAATATCAAATATTTTATTATTAAATGAACTTTTTAAAAAGCAATTTCAGTCAAGTTCAGCAAAATTTTGCGACATTTTGACTCGACCCTTTTTAATTTGGTCTATTTTGGTCTATATTTAAAAAAATTCTACTTGAAGTCGTAATTTTCATTTATCAAAGGCTATCTATAAACCGAATATAGACCAAAATAGACCAAATTAAAAAGGGTCGAGTCAAAATGTCGCAAAATTTTGCTGAACTTGACTGATATTGCTTTTTAAAAAGTTCATTTAATAATAAAATATTTCGGTCTATATTTAAAAAAATTCTACTTGAAGCCGTATTTTTCATTTATCAAAGGCTATCTATAAACCGAATATAGACCAAAATAGACCAAATTAAAAAGGGTCGAGTCAAAATGTCGCAAAATTTTGCTGAACTTGACTGATATTGCTTTTTAAAAAGTTCATTTAATAATAAAATATTTGATATTTAACATAAAAAAAATCTGAATCTAAAAATCGCCATTTTTATAATTTTTCTTCAGAACAAAAAAAACTGATTCCCGACAGTCATATGCACAACGAATTTTATCTCTAAACCAAAAAATGACACTAGTCCTTAACTTTCACAAGTTGTTAGATATAAAATAAGCTTCAATTTAGTTTAAAAAAAAAAAAAAAAAAAAAGTTAATGCCATCTTTTTTTCAATTACACCATTTTTTTCTTATGTTACACCGTTAAAAATTATTGCAAAAAATTAACAGTGTACATTTTTAAAAACTTATTAGAACACCTATTCAACGACATATCATTTATGAAAATCGATTGAGTAGTTTTTCTACAATCGCTCGTCAAAATGCACTCACATCACAAAATAAGCAAAATTGAGGGGCACCCTGTGAAGACCCCTGGTCGAAAAAAAAAATTCTAAGAGAACCTGTATTTTTTATTTATCAAAGATTATCTATAAACAAAAAATAATCAAAATTAAAAGGGGTCAAGTCAAAACGATGTTGAATCTTCGTGAAATTGCTCATATATATATATATATATATATATATATATATATATATATATATATATATATATATATATATATATATATATATATATATATATATATATATATATATATATATATATATATATATATATATATATATATATATATATATATATATATATATATATATATATATATATATATATATATATATATATATATATATATATATATATAATAATATATATATATTAGAGACTGGTAGTCAAAAACTAAATTTTCCGAGACGCCCCAAAGAAAAATTCTTTGTGGTCAAAAAACCACAACGGCTTTTATTTTTTTTTTTAAGTCAAAAGAACACGTGCCGCAAAATCATCGAAGTTAATTTTTTGATAAAATTGTTAATATCTCATAAAATATGCAGATGTCAAAAAAAATCACATAACTATTTTTGTAGGAAATTTAATTTTCTACAAAAAAGGTCCAATTCATTTTTTTCCTAAAACCTATATGTCTGATGATATTTTGAAATAAAACTTGAAATTCTTCGAAACTCGTAAAACCAAATGATGAAAATTTCGACGAAAAAGTACTAATCTTGATTTTTTTTGTCATGAGTATTTTTTTATACATTTCATTCTATAGCATAAGAAGAAAATTAGGACTTTTTCGTCATCTTTATTTTTAATGTTTTTTAAAAATTACGAAAACTTAGAAGTTCATTTTCAAAATATCATGAGAACTACACGTTTTCCGGAAAAAATGACTAGGATTTTTTTGTAGAAAATTAAATTTCCTACAAAAATGGTTATGTGATTTTTTTTGACATCTGAATGTTTTATGAGATATTTAAAAAAATCTACGAATTTTTCAAAAAATCAACTTCAACGATTTTGATATATATATATATATATATATATATATATATATATATATATATATATATATATATATATATATATATATATATATATATATATATATATATATATATATATATATGTATATATATATATATATATATATATATATATATATATATATATATATATATATATATATATATATATATATATATATATATATATATATATATATATATTCAATAATGGCACGCTCTTCTACATTTCCTCTATTTCCAATTTCTCTCATAATAAAAAAATAATCTCTAAGAGATTTATCTTTTCTTTCACCATGAACCGTTACTGAAGTTCATTGTTTTTTCAATACCGTATTTTCTTTGGAAAGAACTTTAACACGACATTTTAGATCATCAAGCTCTTTGCGCATGTTAACAAAATTAGCATCAAAATATCGAGAACTGTTGCCTAAACCATTTTCATTACACCTTCGCAAACTTTCCTCAAATTTTTGCAAAAACTCGTCTTCTTCAACACGACTATTTCTTTTGTCGCGTCTATGTGGTTTTGGCATTTTGATACAAAAACAAAAATTAAATAAAACTAGAAAGATCTTACTTGAGTGTACATATTTGATTTGATTTCCACAATGTTTTTATTTTCCTTTAATTTTTTGTTAAGGCTGCCGTTGTAATCACCAACACTAAATAACAATTATCATTAATGTAGAAGTCTTCTACAGTTAACCAAAATGAAAAAAAACACTTTAGTATTTCAATTTATGTATTTTTTGTTTGAAATAACTGAGTTTTTAATTTTTTCAATGTTATTTTCACTCAAACTCTTCTTTTGATTTTTTAACCGCGCGCGTCTCTCGCTAATAAGTAATGTTGGAGTTTTTTAAAACAATTTATCATTAGTTAAATTTTTTTTTTTGGAACCCAATTTGATCCCGGTTGAGCCCCCAAGATTGTAGGAATTGGATATTCCAGACTTATGATATTTTATTAAAACAAATAACTTTTCAATTTCACGAGGAAAAAACACTTGTTTCGTCTTCAAACATTTATTAAAAACTAAAATTATGTTATCTGCAAATACACTTTATATCCCAAAAAATACCATCACCTAATTACTTATATATTATTATATTATATCCTTATATACTACTTTAATTAAAAATACTAATACAATATGGCTCTTTTAACCAGGAGCGTAATTAGATAGGGCCCACAAATCGGCCATCCTGAAATTTCAATCGACCCGATTGAATTCTTCATGCGTGGGATCCGCCTTCAATAATCATCACCTAATAATTTGAAGCGATTTTTAACGTCTTACTGAACGCTATTCGTCTTACAGTTCGATATTTGTCTTATATTTAGCTATTCGTCTTACAGTTAGCTATTCATCTAATAATTTGAAGCGATTTCAACGTCTTACAGTACGCTATTCGTCTTACAGTTCGAAATTCGTCTTACATTTAGCTATTCGTCTTACAGCTAGCTATTCATTATACAAAAAAAAACAAATTTTTTTTTTGATTTCGTTTTACAGAATAAATGCATCTTACAAAAATATAAACTTCTTCCAATTATGTTTTATAAACACCAAACATATAACGTCTTACATTATAAACTTATTAACTCCAACCTTAGACGGGTTGCTTATGCTCAGGCTCTTTGAATTCATTTTCAACATCCTGTGCATTATGTTTATTTTCATGTTTTAATTTGTTTGCCGTTTTGAATTGTTCATATAAATCAAGTTTTATTCTAAAATCGTTATAACTCGTTGCAACGTAAAGTAAAAATTTATTGGTGTGAGAATCGTGAATTCCATTTATACAATATTCAATAATGGCACACTCTTCTACATTTCCTCTATTTCCAATTTCTCTCATAATAAAAAAATAATCTCTAAGAGATTCATCTTTTCTTTCACCATGAACCGTTACTGAAGTTCATTGTTTTTTCAATACCGTATTTTCTTTGGAAAGAACTTTAACACGACATTTTAGATCATCAAGCTCTTTGCGCATGTTAACAAAATTAGCATCAAAATATCGAGAACTGTTGCCTAAACCATTTTCATAACACCTTCGCAAACTTTCCTCAAATTTTTGCAAAAACTCGTCTTCTTCAACACGACTATTTCTTTTGTCGCGTCTATGTGGTTTGGCATTTTGATACAAAAACAAAAATTAAATAAAACTAGAAAGATCTTACTTGAGTGTACATATTTGATTTGATTTCCACAATGTTTTTATTTTCCTTTAATTTTTTGTTAAGGCTGCCGTTGTAATCACCAACACTAAATAACAATTATCATTAATGTAGAAGTCTTCTACAGTTAACCAAAATGAAAAAAAACACTTTAGTATTTCAATTTATGTATTTTTTGTTTGAAATAACTGAGTTTTTAACTTTTTCAATGTTATTTTCACTCAAACTCTTCTTTTGATTTTTTAACCGCGCGCGTCTCTCGCTAATAAGTAATGTTGGAGTTTTTTAAAACAATTTATCATTAGTTAAATTTTTTTTTTGGAACCCAATTTGATCCAGGTTGAGCCCCCAAGATTGTAGGAATTGGATATTCCAGACTAATGATATTTTATTAAAACAAATAACTTTTCAATTTCACGAGGAAAAAACACTTGTTTCGTCTTCAAACATTTATTAAAAACTAAAATTATGTTATCTGCAAATACA